>JAEQBA010004469.1:0-57584 GCA_019434445.1 Phalangium opilio | reverse complement strand
CAAAGCCCTTGATTGCTTCAGCCGTGCTATTAGAAATTCGAGAGGGTACGAGCGAAGATCCAAATATATTCTAGAAACGAAAAAAACATATCTATTAGAACTATTAAATGACGCTTAAAATAGACGTTCTCTCACCGGAGTGCCATTCACCAGTCTGCACGCAATTGAACGAGATGGACACGCTTTTGGGATTGACATGTACCACCTTGAAGTGGTCATTGAAAGCTTAACATAAAAAAAATAACGTTAAACACTTAATTTAGCTTAAATTTATACTAAATTAACTTACCAATGGAAGGTACTTGAACTCTTAAACTGTTCTTAGCATGATCCTTGGTAACTATCCCGGCATTTGTGTACTTGTTACCACTACAAGTACAACATATTTAACATATCCTAATTAGGCTTAAAAATTCAAATTACTTACACCATGTCCACTCCAACACCTTCGACGTCAAACCTCTCGGGATCTGTCAATTTGAAGTTCATCTTGACACATCGTACAAAGAGATCCGAGAAGTCCTCAATCTTCATGACGACATCCCATTCCCCTTCCAGCTATAGAAGACACGCTTAAGTTTAACCTCACATACCTGTTAGAGACTTACTCTTTTCAATTACCATGGACATCTCGAAGCCAGTCATCATTTTGACATCGGGACACTTGCCTATCTTGGTCATCTGTCCATCAACCACGCTATACATTACTGTCACCATAACGAGCACTGCAGCTAATTCCATTTTTAATTGCGTTATTAAAGATTTGAAATTGTCGAGAAGTTTGTAAGATATAACACTCAGCTCCACGAAACTTCGCTTATAAAGATATTTATTAGGCCAAAATAGGCATAAAGATTATGGTTAAAAAATAGGTTAGTGCCACGTGGTGAAAAAAGTTTTATTTCGAAGTTTTACAAAGGAAGTTTTTCTTTTTCAAATTAGGCCTAACAACTCGTCTACTCTTACAAAAAACCATGAGGGAACCAGCCCCTATGAATTGCTATCAGCTGACTTAAGACGTTCCTTATGCGATGCCATAGACATACGTCGGACATTCCACCATCGGGATACTGCGGCTTTAACTTCCGGTCGTAAAGCGACGTGGAAAATGAATATGCCCAAACCCTGAAGGTCACAATAAAAATATAAATCATGTTAATTAGTTTTAAACAATTATTTAACTTACCTGTAAGGAGTTCAATGACGCGAAGGCGTAGGCCATCCAACAGCGCTTTCTTCTAAGTAGAAGAAGCCCAAACTCCAAGTAACACCCAAGATTGGTAACAATACTGCAGATCTACGAGCCCATAACCTGCAATACAAATAGTTTAGGGGTAAAATTAACCAGTATGGTTGAAAACGTACTTGGCTGATTCCAACTGTTCATCTAATTTATTTTGTCCGCAAGTATGACTAATCCATAGTGCCATTCCCAAAGTTACAACGTTGTACTTGAAGATAAAACCTTTATTAAAAATAGGCTTAGCAATAAGGCTTAACGATTAGTAACCCTTACAAACAAAACCACTGCAACAGGACCGATGAAACTCCAAATAGTACCGTGGTTTGGTGTTAACCAACAGCTGAAATAAAGATAACACAATTTTACTTCAAGTATTCTAGAAGCTAGTCAAGAATGGGTACTAGCTTACTATTCCTTGTTTCCATAGTCTTCGTAACGCAAGGCCAAGGATGGTATCACGATTAGCAACGGAACACCGTATCCAAAGATGTAGTATCTATTCCTATAGCTGTGTTTGGGCTGAAAGACTTTGGTCAAGAGTAATTGAATGTGAATTGCCTCCATTAACATCCAACAGAAGGCGGACAAGAAAAAGTACTGGATCAATACCGCCGCAATGGCGCAACCAATCTATAAGATACTCGTGATAAAACGGGCCACAGTGCTTGATTAAATTCCAAGTATTCATACCTTGGTTTCTGTCCTGTCCATACCAATTAAAAGAATAATATCACCAAGAAGTAAACTAACTGACAAATTCTTGTGGATAGTATTTTTGACATTCTTCAAGGTTCTGAAAAAAAGTAGTTAAATTAGGCTTAGATATGAAATTGCGTAATTTGTGGTACTTACCTAAAGTAGCAAAGTATCGCGACGGTAACAAATAAAAATACCGAAGAAATTGAGCAGCCAATGACGGAGATAACCCTAAGCGCGATTCTATGGCCATCAGCTATTTTACAACTAGTACAGCTGACATCCATGAGTACCGCAAAGTTGGTCAAATGGTCACAAACACACAATGTATGGGTGCTGTTACTTTCAAAGACGTGGCAGCCTTGCGAATTCCAAGTATTCCAATAAGTTTCCCAGTAAACGCATAATGGTTTTGTCGCCCCACTTATGACGTGCTTCAAGAGAATCTCTACTTCACCCTTACTTAAGTCCAATGATGAAGTTTCGGAGAGCTTGGCGCCAACTACGGCGCTGTTCAGGGTCCTGAAGTATTTTGAGAGTTAAAAAAATTCTAGCGCGTGTAATCCTTTCCTTTAACACATACCTTTGATGGAACGTTTGGGCCTCGTTGGGTAAGATATCAATAAGGTTATCATAGTAGGTGAAAACTACACCATTGTCTTCTACAGTTTCGCCTAAACGTGGAGGAATTGTTATTTGCGCGAATGTATTATTGGTATTATTCCAGCAAGATATATCAGGGAAAGAAAGTCTTGAAGAATCATTTTTGACTATCTCCATAACTGTCAATAAAATTACAAATAAAAATAATAGACAATTTTTTTTATTGAAAATTCAAACATACTTATGTTTTTGCGTCGCATGATTTGGCTAGTTTGATTGTTGACTTTCAGTAAGGTCAAGCCGGTATTTTCCACCGAATCAATCAAGGCCTCAATTGAGTTCCATCTCTTGGACTATGCACATGAAGTACTTGTTAACAATATAACAAATCTGTTTAACCATACCTTTTGAAACTGACCTTATGAAGTTGCATCCACGAACCTTCTTATTCAATAAGACATCAGCTGAGACTATAATATCCTCACAAACAACAGGAAATTCACGATTTAGCTCAGCTTCATCGAAGCTCTTGGTTTTGGCAAGTATTTTATCCATTCCCATTAAAGTTTGGACAATGTCCCCAGGGAATTGTGACTTAAACGCCAGTTGGACCAATGTCTTGCTGTTGTCGGCCACTGCAACTTTGGGGTCCCATATCTTATTGTGAAACGCGGTCCAATCAATATTGTCAGAGACACAGTCCTCAACGTTGGGGGACTCTGGGGACCACTGTCCCGTTTCTGGATTACAAAACCATAACGCATTTCCGGTTGATTCTGAATTATTTACATTGAAATTAATAATTTGATCACTATCTTAGACAATTTTTTAAGTTACTTTCTGACTCAAATGAGCTACCAGGACACGCTCGTCTCGCCTCTTTTCCACCACGAATACTTGGCCATATTGTCCCCCATTTTTCAACACTTGGACACCAAACTTTCCGTGGCACTATATGACACAACCCAATTATCTTTAATATAACTTCACAAATAATTCCAAAAAGAAACCAGGAATCCAATAATTACAAGCAATCTTGCGTCTGCAAAGAAACTGCCAAAGTTGTCCGCAATCACCAGACTTGTTTACGCGCAAGGTATCAAGTTGAGCGTCATGCACCTGGTCAGCTCCCCCCGCATTTGGAACCCAACCAAATGGTCTTGTCTTCAAACTTGGGTAAAAGATTCGCGAGATTCCGTATTTCAGACTCTTCATAGCATAAAAGTTGAGTATTGCATTCGTGATATGCAAAATCCCACGTATCCTTGGACGGGGTCAGAGTGTATTCTAAATAGTCATAAGTAAAAAAATTTGACCTAATCCTATGTAATAATTGTCAAATCTAACCGATTTCATATCCGGTATAACTTCTATCCGTGATTTTCCAACCTTCTATTTTACTTTCTACAATATAAAATAACCAGAACTGAAAACTGTAAATGCGGTATAAAATGTCCCGCCAAAATATTTAAAACATACCTAAACCTCGCGCATTATTCAAAATATTCGCGCATAACACCAGTACGACGTAAAATGTAACTCGTTCATAGAACGCCAAGTTCAACGTACCACCGTTCCATTTCATCTTTTTCAAACTTTTGACATTTTCTATTTCCAAATGGTGAAATGAAATATCCTTTCCAAGATAAAAAGAATAACTAACACCACCCTAAAGCTAATGAATTCGAATAAAAGGAGGGTTTCTTTTTTAGCTAAGACGTGTGAACTACGGAAGAGCAAAACCCTTTCTCAACTAAACGTCAGTTGGAACAACTAGCTCTCCTTTGAGTTTTTCTTGTACATCTGTGGTGGTTACATAAAAAATATACACATATCCTCTCCTCTCCTTTAAATTAATGTTCACTCAATTTTTTTATATTTTTTTATTCATTTAGAAAATTAGTATGTCCTCAGTTTGTGTCCAGATGTTGGAGTTAATACTATTGTAGTTGTTGTCCTGTTGTAGTAGTGTTTGTCGTTTTTCGCGTGGAGTTGCTTTAAAGTATGTCAATCATGATGCTCCCAGAGACGAGGGGTGGAGTTTGCTGGCCTTAATTCTAAGCTAGGCAAGGTAGTTTTACTCCGCCCTCGAGGACGAATTCTAATTGGTTCCCGTATTTGGCAAGGTAAAATTGGTGTGGTGAAGATTAGCCAGCATCTTAGGGGCATCACAGAAGGCAACATTTGCTTTAATGGAGCGAAAAACTGTACCTGTTGCAACGGTTTATCGAATTCGTTCATGGTATGGAGTGAGTATGAACTTCTTAAATAAAACACTTCATGTTAACAACATAATTACTGTCGAAGCTAAAAGTGACGTTGCTTTCCACTAAGTGAAGTAACCCTTCTGTCACAAATACATCTTGTTTTCGAAGGATATTACTATTAGGAGCTAGTGCAGATGCCTCACTTTTTCTAAAGAAAAGATTACGACCAGCTGAAAGAAAACCGGAAGAACGTCGGAGATTTCCAGAACGGATATAAAGAGACATTCTACATTGTTACTTCCGTTCTTAACTGTAAATAGGCTTAACATTTATTCCTAATGGTATACTACACTCTCTCTACGTACCTCAATTGTATTTGACGTCATGTTTAGCTGTCGTTCAATTCGGTGCAATCAAAAAATCAAGTACTTGTTGGAAATATAAAGCTATCTGAATTACGCATTTGTACCGAGTAAATAAATTTATAAAAAAAACCTTTCTAATTAACGCAGTTTTGGGGGCACTACGAGGTTATGTTGAGAAAAAAGACCTAAATATTTCCATTTTATATTTATTAGATAATTATATGGTTTAGTTGTCAGCTCCTCTGGGCTCCCGTGTCTGCTTATTGCATAATTTACAGCCAATTATAACTTCCACAAGTACACCCGATACTTGAGGCCCCTTACTGAGACAAGCAATTTTTATTAAACAAGATGGTTAAAACGATAAAAGAGTTACTAACCCCGAACTATCTCAGTGCCTAACCTTAAACTCCCACGCATTTTGTTAGAGACAATTTCAATAAACCTCCCAAGAATTTTGTCCAAGTTAGGACTAAAATTCTCCCTGCGTTTAATTTATCGCAACGTAGGCGTTTTTCTCACGATACAAGATTAAAAAATATAAATTAAATTTAAAAATATATGCAAAAATCCCGGACATCAAAAACTTTACGAATAAGTAAAAACGTTTGTTTACATGGTTTATTATTGAAAATGATTTTATAATAAATGGGTTCTCAAGCTTATTAAAGCCCATCGACGTTAATCAATTAAAAGATGCACTTCATTATTTTCTTTTTCTTTGTAAACTATGATTATGTAAGGTCACGTGCATACGATACCTGATCACGTGATTTCCGTTTCGAGTTTGGTCTTCGGAGGTTCGGAAGCCGGTGGTGGTGGTGGTGCTTGTCTGATTGGTGTTTCCGAATTTTTACTTGGATCTCCCTTGATGTCATCATCCGATTTCGATGTCTCTTTGGCAAGTGGTGAAGAACCAGTCGGTGGTGTAAAGATAACCCTTGGATTTAAAGGTTCCGGTAGATTTTTCAGAGGTGTGGTTTCATCGAGTTCAGGTTGGTTCAAAGGATCCGTTTCAGTTGGTTCAACTTCATCATCAACGTACTTGACTTCGTCTTCGGGTTCTTCTGGTATGGTGTCAGTTGTACTTGGACTGAAAGCCATTCTAGGGTTTTCAGTTTGAAGTTTGAAGTCTCATCAGTTAATACGTCATCAGAAGTTGTTGGTTTAGATTCGTTTGTGATTGGTTGGGTGGTACTGGAGTCACCTCCGGTGGTATCCGAGCCACTTGTGTCACCAGCCTTCTTTCTCGAGAATTTGAAACCTTGGAATGACGAACTCTTGGTGTTTCGATTGGTCTTTAAAAAAGTACAATTGAATTTTATATAAAAAATTAAATCTTTACCAACTACTATACTTACCCCGCTTCGACTCATGGATGACCTTTCAATGGATCGGTTGATGACTTTCTTGACCTTTTTATTAAACAACACGTGCCCAATAAAGATGCCGAAACCTTGTAAGGAATTTAAGATAGCAAACGCGTAGGCCAAGTAGATGTTATGGAATTCCAAGTACAGGAAACCGACAGCCCAAGTGATTCCCAGTAAAGGCAGGAGTACAGCCGCTCCTCGCACCCACATTCTTAGACCCTCTACTTTGGTTTTATCTTTGGATGCGGTTATACGGAACATGGTCCATAGAGCCACGCATAATGCCACGGTGTTGAACTAGAGATAAATTGTTAAATTGCTTCGATTGATGGACAAAATTGTCAAGACTTACTGCGACAATGATGATAACCGGTCCAATAAAACTCCAAATTGTTCCATTTTCAGTTGACATCCAACAGCTGTAAAATTAATTAGTTAGGCCTAACTTAAGATTAAAGATTTAATATACGAATAAGGTGTTCCATAATCCTTATGTCTTATGGCAGCAGTAATACCAACGATCAAAGCAGGTGCACCTAATACAATCAATAAATTTCACCACTACTTAATTACTACAATTTCATTCGAAGTTAATTACCGTATCCAGCGAGGTAATATTGAATGATGCGAAGTTTTTTAGGAGTAAAGACGTGAATAACCAACAATAGGATATGGAATGCCTCTAAGAACATCCAGAAGAACGCGGCCAAAAAGAAATATTGCATAAAACCAGCGATGACACCGCAAACAGTTCCATTTTCCGTACGGTCCAAACCACCGAGAAGTAGAGCCTGGGCAATCCATAAACATATGCATAAGTTGCGATGAATTGTATTTTGAATACTGTACAATGTCCTGTTGAAAAAGAATTGCGAATTAAATACGGTATCCTAAAGGTGTAGGAAAGACTTAAGTTACCTGAACATTGTGAAAATAACGATGCAAACTGATAAACAGAAAAGAGAACTAGACAACCCGTCATGGTGACAATGTCGAGACCCATTTTTTCAGTCGCTGATAATTGGCAGTTGGCACAGTGAATATCCATGAGAACGCAAAGTTCGTTAGGTGATTGCAAATGCAAACTGTATGGGTACTGTTAGATTGCGGCGACAATTTGCAACCCTCCGTGTTCCATTTTAATCTAAAATTTTGAAACAGTAACTTAGAAAGCCTGCGATGCTGTTCATTAACAATACTTACGCTTGATTATCCCAATACACGCATTGCGGGTTCGAACCACCTTCTTCAAAATGCTCCAAGGTGATTTGTACCTCTCCGTTAAAGGCAGTATTTTGGCCCGTTATGTTAGCACTAATTACAGCTGTGTTGATGACCCGATTGGTATTACCCGACTGATCAATATCCATGTCAACTTGATCCGAAGGTAACACGCTTCTCAAATCGGAGTACCATGCAAAAACAACGCCGCTAGTGTTATCGTTAGGGTTGCTATTTACTGGAATGGTGATCCTGGCCACTTTTTTCTGCCAACTACCATCGACTGGGAATTGAATTGTTGGTGGGGTTGAGGAACCAGCGTGTCGGTGTGTCTGAATTACTGCGCGAAGTACTCGCGTTTATTAGGGTATTTAAAAATAACGATGTTGATGACTACTTACCAACATTCTCAGTTTGAAGTAGTTTATCGGGTAGAGCTGAGTTTGCCACTAGCAGCGATCCTGTTTCGTCTACAGCGGATAAAAACTTACTTCCGGTTTCAGTTCGTATCTTTTTCGGTATATCTTCCCACGCTTCCTTCGATTCAACCAGCTTGTTACAGGTATGTACGATATCAAGTGATGATTCGTTAATAATTCTAAGCTTCTCCGTTTGAGTCATTGTGGGGGCTTGGGACCTATAAACGTCATCGACTCGATCCAATATATCAATGGCCACAGTGACGTCACCACCGTATTGCAAACTCTGAATCGTACTGTGAAGTTCTTTCGTGGTTTTGATCAAATCAATTTTGGGCATCTGCATCGAGTAACCATTGAAATTAAACATCTGGTTACATTATAAGAATTTCATCAACGTAATTTTAAGTACCGCTGCGAAGAGTTGACTCATCTGAGCAGACTTGCAATCACTTAAGTTGGGATTCTCAGGATGCCAATCCCTTTGTTCGACGCTACAGGTCCAATAAGCGTATCCAAGTTGTCCATCTGGACATTCTATTCTGACAACGGTTCCTCCGGTACTTCTGGGCCAATTAATATTTCTGCGAGTTTTAGGTGGACAAACCACGCTACTGTCTTGTTGTTCCGGGATTATGGGAGGTGGTTCCGTATCCGGTACTTGAATAAAATCGTAAATAAAACAAGAAAAATTTCCCCTCCCCCCTCCGGGGGGAATTAATGACTTACTTTGGGTTGCTTTGCTGCAAATGAAAGGTAAACTCTTGGAGCAGTTAAATGAAAAATTCCACTCTTCTAGTCTTCCTTCGCCGAAGTTCTTGATGGATAAAGAGGCGCATCTTTGGGCGGCGAAACTATCGCAGTCAATCTTGCCCAACCATATTTCAGTTCCCTTCCATCTTTCGAGTAACCCACGCAATAGACTAACTACTTCCGTTTTTCCAGAGAAGCAAAGCAAGTCGCTGTTATCCTTTTGACAAATGTCAGAAGCGTCCATCCAGGTGTGTGGAAATCCATGCTGAATGTACTGAACTGTACAAATAGAGCTAGAAATTGTATGGCCTTAAAGTGCCCCTCCCTAAACCCATCTTTCCTATCGTACAACTACGATTTTAACGGAATTGAATTTAAATTTCCGAAACATACCTTGCCCATTTCGTTGATAACCATTATTGGTGATTATACCATCAGGAAACGCGGCAGAATTAACTAAATACAAACTCATAAAAATTAATACGAATTAACCTTAATTTGAAAACTTGTTTATCTAAAACTTACCTGAACTCCAGACACTGATTAATATCAGTAATACCGAACAAATCCAATTAGGTTTACCAAGTACCATAATTAATTTTCCACGAAACGAGGCTACTTGGGGAAATTTAAACGAGTACTTTTCCAAGTTAATTTCAGTTGGCACTCATCGGGGCCACAGAAAAAACGCTTTCTCGACTCTTGAAGATTAAATTCAATAAAGCTTATCAAAAAAAAAGCTCCAGCTCATTCTTATCTTAAAGGTGAGTTCATGCGACGTTCCAATTAAGATATGAAAGAAGCAGAGGTACAAAATATCCGTTACGGTTGCTTCAAATATTTATCTAATGTCGGGCTAGAATTTTTGTTCCTTCTTTACTTACCTACTTCCGGTACAAGGTACGAAATTGAAACACCCAACATTTGTCTTGAGTCAAAATTAAACACTTTTATGTTGTATTAGTTTATTAATTCTTTGAAATAGTAATATTCAAAACGGAAATTCAGTTTAAGAATATATAAGAGATAACATAAGTTCATAAGATATGTTCCATAAGTTTGTCACGAAGAGACGTAGGTCTAGGTAGTGTCATACTTATGGAACGTATCTTATAAACTTATGCAGACAATAACGCTATTGGAATTGATTACACCACACTAGAATCAGTTGTCTCGTTATCATTACGTCTAAGTACATCTGGTAAGTTAACGAAACCCACACCGTTAGACCCGACACTTTGTTGAGATCCGAGACTCTCATTGTTGAGGTCATAAGATCGACTTCGAGACAAGCTTTTGTTAATGGTTGTTCCTATACCCCTTAGAATCAAAATCGGGGTTTCCGCGCAGAAAGTACTTGTGGTTTGGATGCTTGCGCGCCTACTTGAACCGATGTCCGATGTTGGGGCGGTACGAGGATTGGAAGTACTCTGAAACAATCAGGATTCAATCAGATTGCTTCACTTTGGGACATCGGCCATCAATAAAAACTTACTTGACTTACAGATCTTGGTTTTGGTTTCGGTTTTATTCGTTTACAGAGGCTCAGTATGGTCCATTGAATTAGATCGACAATTTTTTTGTTCATGGCCACTTGAACCACAAAGATAGCTAATCCCTGTAAAATAGTTATAAGAAAAAAACTAAGTGTAGTCAGTCAATTCTCGCTTGTCGTTCTCAAACCAGTTCTCAGAAAGTCTCTAGCATTACGTAGTATAGATAGTGTCATAACATATCTTATAAACTTATGGTTACACTTACCTGAAGTGAATTCAGAATCGTAAATACGTAAGCTCCGGTCAAAGAGGAATCCTTCCAGAAAAGAAACCCGAAACTCCATGTTAATCCCAGCAAAGGAATTAGGGTTAACGCGCCATAAATCCATTTTCTATATTTATATATATTAAATTGCCATCATGACCTCTAAATAACCTTGAATGAAAACTTATAAATACCTAGCGGCTTTCTTATTGTCAGTGGCTTTCTTAGAAACCACAACAGCCGTCCATAAGGTATAAAATAAGGCTATGAAATTAATCTACAATAAATTTGAATTATTAAGACTCGATTAGGTTTAGCAAACAACCGCGAACCATACCGTAATTATCACTAAAACAGGACCAGTGAAACTCCATATCATACCATTATCGACTGATAACCAACAACTGCGAAATATCATGTCTTTAGGCCAAGGGTCAATGATTAGGCCTAATTCTTAATAATTAAAAAAAACATACTGTTTGTTGGTACCATAACTCTTAGGGTTGATAGCAGCACTAATACCGACAATAACTAAAGGCATACCTGAGAAATCAACCCACTAAAGTCAGCTTCCGGAAACTAAGTTCATATAAACAATAAACTTACCATATCCGCACAAGTAATATCTTTCGGTAAAAGGTCTACGTGGTTGAAAAACAACACACAACAGAATATAAATATAAACAGACTCGAGGAACATCCAGAAGAACGCGGCCAAGAAAAAATAGTGTATCAAACCAGCGATAATTGAACATAAAACCTACGACGCAGATAAAACATTTACACTTTGTTCATAAATTAATCGGGATTTAGGACCTACTATGTTTTGTGTGCGATCCAATCCAACCAACAGTATAATTTCTGATATCAGTAGACATATTGATAGGTTACGATGTATCATGTTGCGAATGCACCATAACTGCTTAAAGAAAGTGGTCAACAGAATGCAAATGGCCAAGGCAACAATGGACACGACGGAGCCAACAAACGTGATGACCTTTAGGTTCATTTTGTTTGATTCGGACATCCCGTCCAAAACCCCGTGTACGTCCATCAAGACGGCAAAATTGGTCAAGTGGTCGCAAGCGCAAGTAGTGTGGGTCAAGTTACTGTCCACAATCGAGCAGCCTTCAATGTCCCAGTTTTTAATGTGTAAATTCCAGAATGCGCAAACGGGATTTTCGGATGATAGATTTTTGTGAGTCACTATGAATATGACGTTTTTTGATAATTGTATCGAGATGGTTTCATTTTCCACCAAGTTGATGTTTAAAACAGCACTGTTGACCTTTGTCCGGTCAGTGTGATTCGGCAATGAACTATAACAAGCATACGCCTTTGCACATTACCAATATTCCAAGAGCCCTAACCATAACTTACCTTCCATGACGTGCTAGTAAAACCTCTTCCATATTTTGCAAACTAGTGAACAATACAAAAGTGGAATTCGATCCATCCATTCTTGGTATATCATTCTCAAACCCGGATTTTAAGGTTAGAGTCGATTCTCGGTTCGTGGTTACGTCCAAAGGGAGCACCAGGTCTTGGTCTTCATACCAACCCTTTTCGTGTTTGATAGCTTGCAACAAAACTTTACCCTTAATGACTGTACGAGTAGATTCTGCTGTGTCATTCATAGCGTGTATTAATGCAAATCCAACGGAATTAAAGGTTTCCAGTAAAGATTCGGCGGTTGTCACTCTGTCTTTCTAAAAAAGGGAATAAGACCTGAATATATCAATAAGGCCTATAGGTCCGTGAAAATACCTCTTGTAAATCAGTCCACTTTTCCGTTGAGTTTAAGAATGTATTCATGGTATCAGTTACCGAATCCGTAACATTTTCAACTACATCCAACCATTCGTTCGAAGTTAAGTTACCATCTTTTACCAATAAGTATGTTACATTTTTCATGACGTCCGTAATTGAGATGATGTCCCCGCCAGTGTTAGCTTGAGACGCAGCGTTTAAGAATGTACTGTACATTCCAGTTACGTCCGACGTATTTAGCTTAGTTATAAAATAAAATGTATTTCGATGGTTTTTTTAAGCTTTGGTTTTTCTTTCTCATACCGAGTTAAGTAACTTGTCAACGGATTTAGATCGGCAGCCGCTCAAATCCGGCGTCCTTGGAATCCATTTACCATTGGTACTGTCGCAAAACCACACAGCGTTTCCTATATCATCTCCTGGACACTTTTGCACCACTTTACCATCGCAATTATATTTCCAAGTCAGACCACGTGATTTTGTTTCGTTGCAACATATAATTTTCGTGGTTTTATCGAAGAATGGTTGTTCTTTCATTTCAGTTGTAAGGGACACTGTGGTGCTCTGAAAGTTGACGTTTAACGTACTTTCAGTCGTACCTGGACTAGTTGAACCAGTAGTTAATAATGAAGTTGCAGTTATTGTTGTAGTTGATTTTTTACTTTCCGTTATAGTTGTTCTTTCCCCTATAAATCAGAAGTCAAAGTATACTGAGATAAATGAAAAAAAAAAACGTTATGTTAATGACAACTAACTTTGCTCAATGGCGCAATAAAATGGAAGTAGAATTATTTTAAAGCTAGTTTCCGACCAGCATTTGGGGATCCAAACACTACCAGTCTCGCAAAATATTGCAGCGCTTGGTATGATTTTCCTAAACAACAGAGTACCTATGTATTAGAAATCGGATTAAATTCAAAAATATAAAGAAAAGAGCTTACCCATACTCGCTGCAGTCCTTTTGGATGGTCCACCACGACCGAAGAAAAGAATCTGAAGTAACTCTTTTAGTGTCAAGTTCGCTTAAGCAAGCTAATTGTCCTCCATCGTAAGTTGTGATGCAATAATCTCTAGCCTCTTCCCACGTAAGGAGTTTAGTAACGAAGATAATTTCTCTTGATACAAACGGCGTTACCTTTTCTACCGTATGAAAGAAAACAACAACATGAAAAATGAAACGTCCCATTGTCGTTTTCAAGGAGTTTGTTCTAATTTTTAAAAAATTGGGATTGCGTCATATGAGATAAAGTAAATGTTCTGATGTTGGGAAGAATCATGTTACAATTATCCCGCTTAGCAGAAATATTCTGCGCTTAGTGGTATACTTCTTTCTTAGAGAAATATTATATAATTCTGGTATAAACTAACATAAACTTGCGTATAAATTATTTCGTTAGTACTTACCTTTAACTTCGCAAATAAGACCAGTGCCAGCATTCCAATAATTTAGTATTAATTCGTATCCTCTGACATCCTTGTTGTTTCGCAGGTTGACTAAGCTAGTGGACTCTTGAAGACTTTTACAAGAAAGAGTTTTACATCACTAACAATTGTTTCGGGTAAAAAAAACCCCGTCACTTACTTTCGGCGAGAGCAGTTATGGTTCAAGATATCTAATCCCTCAAAATTAAGACTTTTACAGAACTCATCAGACATTCCATAACAGATCGGTTTTCCTTTTATAGCTTGGCAATAGGTTTCGGCTTGAAATATCGTCATTGTCTGTGATGGATCGAAAGTGCCTAAAGAGGTAAGATTCGCAAAACACTATTTCCTAATGTCTTTACAAAAACTAATTAAATTAGTCTCATCGCTTTTCACTTACTCTCAGAGATAATTGTTGTATCTGTTAAGAAGTCTAAAATTTACAAGAAATCAAATTAAATCGTTGGAAGTTGAATAGGAAAACAAACCTTACTTTCACAACACCATTGTAAAGTCAGGCAAAAAATACTCCACTGGCTCCACTGGCTCCACGGGCCGTCTTTAGGTATGGGCATAAAGATGCCAAAACATTCAACAAGTTTTTCAATAAAAAGTTCGGAACCGATGACGGAACCCATTCAGTTTGCAGCTGGATAATAAACCTCAGGCCAAAATCAATAGGACAAGGCAAACTGAAGTATTTACATACGCTATTGATTAAGATAAGCCAACGAACATAAATACTCTCTAGTAACCTTAATTAATAATTCTTCGTATATAAGACTAAATCACTAAAATTAACCAAGTAAATCTACCTTTTTTAATCATAATAATTATAAACCTAACTTTAATCAAAAAGGAAGATAAAATCCTCTACATCATTAACCTTCGCGATACGATAGATCTCGTAAAAACCAAATAAATTAATTCGTTAATTAATTAATAGAGACCAAAAATAAAATACCCAAATGAGTTTTAATACCTGTTCTACAAGTTTATTTGTAAATTTGCCCCTATAATACAAACATCACAATGTTATGGTCACTTCCTTGCTCAATACAAAATACGAAGTGAAAAATGGTTCAGTTTTTGTACGTATTGTTAAGTTCATACTGTCCTAAATTAAAACACATTCGTTTTAAATATCTAATAAACTTATGTAGACAATGACACCAATGGAATTGATCACACCACAGAATCAGTTGTCTCGTTATCATTAAGTCGAAGTACATCTGGTAAGTTAACGAAACCCACACCGTTAGACCCGACACTTTGTTGAGATCCGCGACTCTCATTGTTGAGGTAATAAGATCGGCTTCGAGACAAGCTTTCATTAATGGTTGTTCCCATACCCCTTAGAATCAAAATCGGGGTTTCCGCGCAGAAAGTACTTGTGGTTTGTATGCTAGCACGCCTACTTGAACCGATGTCCGATGTTGGGGCGGTACGAGGATTAGAAGTACTCTGAAACAATCAGGATTCAATCAGATTGCTTCACTTTGGGACATCGGCCATCAATAACAACTTACTTGACTTACTGATCTTGGTTTTGGTTTCGGTTTTATTCGTTTACAAAGGCTCAGTATGGTCCATTGAATTAGATCGACTATTTTTTTGTTCATGGCCACTTGAACCACAAAGATAGCTAATCCCTGTAAATAGTTATAAGAAAAAAACTAAGTGTAGTCAGTCGTTCTCAAATTAGCTCTCAGTAAGTCTCTAGCATTACGTAGTATAGGTAATGTCATGCTTATTTAACATATCTTATAAACTTATGGTTACACTTACCTGAAGTGAATTCAGAATCGTAAATACGTAAGCTCCGGTCAAAGAGGAATCCTTCCAGAAAAGAAACCCGAAACTCCACGTTAATCCCAGCAAAGGAATCAGGGTTAACGCACCATAAATCCATTTTCTATATTTATATTTATTAAGTTGCCATCATGACCTCTAAATAACCTTGAATGAAAACTTATAAATACCTAGCGGCTTTCTTATTGTCAGTGGCTTTCTTAGAAACCACAACAGCCGTCCATAAGGTATAAAATAAGGCTATGAAGTTAATCTACAATAAATTTGAATTATTAAGACTTGATTAGGCTTAGCGAACAACCGCGAACCATACCGTAATTATCACTAAAACAGGACCAGTGAAACTCCATATCATACCATTATCGACTGATAACCAACAACTGCGAAATATCATATTCTTTAGGTCAAGGGTCAATGATTAGGACTAATTCTTAATAAACTAAAACAGACTTTTTGTTGGTCCCATAACTCTTAGGGTTGATCGCAGCACTAATACCGACAATAATTAAAGGCATACCTGAAAAATCAACCCACTGAAGCCAACTTCCGGAAACGAAGTTCATATAAACAATAAACTTACCATATCCGCACAAGTAATACCTTTCGGTAAAGGGTCTACGTGGTTGAAAAACAACACACAACAGAATATAAATATAAACAGACTCGAGGAACATCCAGAAGAACGCGGCCAAGAAAAAATAGTGCATCAAACCAGCGATAATTGAACATAAAACCTACGACGCAGATAAAACATTTACGCTTCAGTACTCATAAATTAATCGGGATTTAGGACCTACTATGTTTTGTGTGCGATCCAATCCAACCAACAGTATAATTTCTGATATCAGTAGACATATTGACAGGTTACGATGTATCATGTTGCGAATGCACCATAACTGCTTAAAGAAAGTGGTCAACAGAATGCAAATGGCCAAGGCAACAATGGACACGACGGAGCCAACAAACGTGATGACCTTTAGGTTCATTTTGTTTGATTCGGACATCCCGTCCAAAACCCCGTGTACGTCCATCAAGACGGCAAAATTGGTCAAGTGGTCGCAAGCGCAAGTAGTGTGGGTCAAGTTACTGTCCACAATCGAGCAGCCTTCAATGTCCCAGTTTTTAATGTGAAAATTCCAGAATGCGCAAACGGGATTTTCGGATGATAGGTTTTTGTGAGTCACTATGAATATGACGTTGCTTGATAATTGTATCGAGATGGTTTCATTTTCCACCAAGTTGATGTTTAAAACAGCACTGTTGACCTTTGTCCGGTCAGTGTGATTCGGCAATGAACTATAACAAGCATACGCCTTTGCACTTTACCAAGATTCCAAGAGCCCTAACCATAACTTACCTTCCATGACGTGCTAGTAAAACCTCTTGCATATTTTGTAAACTAGTGAACAATACAAAAGTGGAATTCGTACCATCTACTTCTGGGATATCATTCTCAAACCCGGATTTTAAGGTTAGAGTCGATTCTCGGTTCGTGGTTACGTCCAAAGGTAGCACCAGGTCTTGGTCTTCATACCAACCCTTTTCGTGTTTGATAGCTTGCAACAAAACTTTACCCTTGATGACTGTACGAGTAGATTCTGCTGTGTCGTTCATAGCGTGTATTAATGCAAATCCAACGGAATTGAAGGTGTCCAGTAAAGATTCGGCGGTTGTCACTCTGTCTTTCTAAAAAAGGAATAAGATCTGAATATATCAATAAGGCCTCTCCTAAAGGTACGTGAAAATACCTCTTGTAAATCAGTCCACTTCTCCGTTGAGTTTAAGAATGTATTCATGGTATCAGTTACCGAATCCGTAACATTTTCAACTACATCCAACCATTCGTTCGAAGTTAAGTTACCATCTTTGATCAATAAGGATGTTACATTTTTCATGACGTCTGTAATTGAGATGATGTCCCCGCCAGTGTTAGCTTGGGAGGCAGCGTTTAAGAATGTACTGTACATTCCAGTTACGTCCGACTTATTTAGCTTAGTTATAAAAATAAAATGTATTTCGATGGTTTTTTTAAGCTTTGGTTTTTCTTTCTCATACCGAGTTAAGTAACTTGTCAACGGATTTAGATCGGCAGCCGCTCAAATCCGGCGTCCTTGGAATCCATTTACCATTGGTACTGTCGCAAAACCAAACAGCGTTTCCTATATCATCTCCTGGGCACTTTTGTACCACTTTGCCATCGCAATTATATTTCCAAGTCAGACCACGTGATTTTGTTTCGTTGCAACATACAATTTTCGTGGTTTTATCGAAGAATGGTTGTTCTTTCATTTCAGTTGTTAGGGACACTGTGGTACTAGCAGCCATTGTGGAGCTCTGAAAGTTGACGTTTAACGTACATTCAGTCGTACCTGAAGATGTTTCAATCGTTGTCGGAGTTGTTTTTTCTAGAGATTCGGAGCAGATTGAAATTTATATTGAGATAAATGTACAAACGTTAAGTTATATAGACCACTAACTTTGTTGAATGGCGCAATAAAATTCCGCATCATATTTATATTCGTGGACATAAACGAATGAACGTGATTGGGAAGACCTCCGTAAAAAAAGTGTAGTGTATGGTGACATAGGCCTAAAGTACAGTACACCAATGAATTAGAAATTCAATTAAATTCAAATAATAATTTTTAAGCTTACCCAATCTGGTCGCATTTCGTTCCACTTGTCCACAACCAAATAGAACTATGTCTACCTTCAAAATCCGAAAGTATTCTTTCATTATCACGTTCGCTTAAGCAAGCTAATTGTCCTCCATCGTATTTTGAGGTACAATAATCTCTAGCATCTTCCCACGAAAGAAAATCATGTATCAAGTAAAGATCTCTTGGTACAATCTTCGGCGTCTTTTCTTCTAAATCTAGAGTTTAAGAAATTGACCGAAAATATAACATTAACACAGAATATATCTAGACGTAAAATCTTCCAAGCATTACGCGAGAAAAATAACGCGAAATTTTCAATTTTCACGTTCAAATGAAGGTTTTACGCGTACTTTTGTACACATTAACTGTTGATTTTCACCAATATAGGCCTACATTTTCGTATGAATGTTTCATTCAGACTTACCATTAACTTCGCAATGAAGATCAGACGCTATTTTACTCTCATTCTCTGGAGAGACGTCGATTAATTGGAATCCTTGCCTGTTCTCGTTCTTTTGTAGCTGGACATTCTTATGAAGCCTGTTGTAAGTAAAGGTTTAACATCGCTAGTAATAGTTTCAGGTGAAAAGCCCCGTAACTTACTCGAATTCAGCGAATTCAGAGCATTTAGTTGTGAAATCTTCAAAACTCCATTTTCCACATAAAGCATAGATTTTATTTGAACAAACTGGTTTTCCTTTTAAATAGTGGCAATAGGTTACGGCTTGAAGCATCGTCATTGTCTGCGAAGGATCGAAATTGCCTGAAGAAGATTCGCAAAACCTAATTAATTCTTATTGGTCTTCACAAAAACTAACTAATTCACGTTAAAATTAAACTAATCACTTGTTGAGATAATTGTTGGATCTGTTAAGAAGTCTAAAATTTACAAGAAATCAAATTAAATCGTTCGAAGTGGAACAGGAAAATAAACTTACTTTCACAACACCATCGTATGGCCATGCAAAGCCCACTCAAATCTATTAGTCGCATCTGCTTTAGTTACCAGGATAAAGATGCCTAAACTTTCAACAAGAAGTTTTGAACCGATGAAGGTACGCGATCAGTTTACAGCTGGATAATAAACCTCAGGCCAACATAAATTAGGACAAGGCAAACTGAAGTATTTACATACACTTTTGATTAAGATAAGCTAACGAACATTAAAATACTCTCTAGTAACCTTAATTAATAATTCATCGTTCATAAAACTAAACGTTTACACTCAAATAATAAAAAACATCAAGTAAATCTGTCTTTTTAATCATAACAATTATAAACCTAACTTTAATCAAATAGGTAGATAAAATTCTCTACATCATTAACCTTAAAATAAATTAATTAGTTAATCAATCCAGACCAAAAATAAAATACCCAAATGAGTTTTAATACCTGTTCTACAAGTTTATTTGTAAAGTTGCCCCTATAATACAAACATCACAATGTTATGGTCACCTCCTTGCTGAATACAAAATACAAAGTGAAAAATGGTTCAGTTTTTGTACGTATTGTTAAGTTCATACTGTCCTAAATTAAAACACATTCGTTTAAAATATCTCATTAAATTATGTAGACAATGACACAGTGGCGTCGCTAGGCCTTTTTTGGGGGGGCTATAGCCCCCCCAAATTCCAAACTTAGCCCCCCCCCCCCCAAAAATAATCCGTAAACCCTACCAAGAAATTGCTGTTAGCATCCTAAAATTCTTTAGCAATATATAACAAATTATAATGATAGATTCGTTAAGTTTCATCTCTGCAGAGATGAATTTCAATATCAAACAGTACAATTTTGAAGAAATGAACAGATGGAGACAAGTAAAATGTTTCATATTCTTTCGAAGGGAGTCCCAATAGTGTGTACTAAAAGCTAATCAAAACTAAAAACAAACCTAAGACGAGTGAAAATCCTTCATAATCGGTTCCATTTTTATCAATAAAAGGTTATATATCTTTAAAATTCGAATAATTTCACGTTGACACAAATTAAGGGATAGTTTTTATGGTCTACACATTTTCCGATGAACCCATTATGCAATTTTTTTTTAATAAATTCTTATAATAACTATAGTTTGCCCAGATTTAGCCCCCCCAAATTTCAAACCCTAGCGACGCTACTGCAATGACACCATTGGAATTTATTACACCACACTAGAATCAGTTGTCTCGTTATCATTACGTCTAAGTACATCCGGTAAGTTAACGAAACCCACACCGTTAGACCCGACACTTTGTTGAGATCCGCGACTCTCATTGTTGAGGTCATAAGATCGGCTTCGAGACAAGCTTTTGTTAATGGTTGTTCCGATACCCCTTAGAATCAAAATCGGGGTTTCCGCGCAGAAAGTACTGCTGGTTTGGATGCTAGCACGCCTGCTTGAACCCATGTCCAATGTTGGGGCGGTACGAGGATTAGAAGTACTCTGAAACAATCAGGATTCAATCAGATTGCTTCACTTTGGGACATCGGCCATCAATAACAACTTACTTGACTTACTGATCTTGGTTTTGGTTTCGGTTTTATTCGTTTACAAAGGCTTAGTATGGTCCATTGAATTAGATCGACTATTTTTTTGTTCATGGCCACTTGAACCACAAAGATAGCTAATCCCTGTAAAATAGTTATAAGAAAAAACTAAGCGTAGTCAGTCAATTCTCGCTTGTCGTTCTCAAACCAGCTCTCAGTAAGTCTCTAGCATTGCGTAGAATAGGTAGTGTCATACTTACGTAACATTGCTTATAAACTTATGGTTACACTTACCTGAAGTGAATTCAGAATCGTAAATACGTAAGCTCCGGTCAAAGAGGAATCCTTCCAGAAAAGAAACCCGAAACTCCATGTTAATCCAAGCAAAGGAATTAGGGTTAACGCGCCATAAATCCATTTTCTATATTTGTATATATTAAATTGCCATCATGACCTCTAAATAACCTTGAATGAAAAACTTATAAATACCTAGCGGCTTTCTTATTGTCAGTGGCTTTCTTAGAAACCACAACAGCCGTCCATAACGTATAAAATAAGGCTATGAAGTTAATCTACAAAAAATTTTAATTATTAAGACTTGATTAGGCTTAGCGAACAATGGCGAACCTCACCGTAATTATCACTAAAACAGGACCAGTGAAACTCCATATCATACCATTATCGACTGATAACTGTTATGTTCGTTACACGAAGTAATAACACTAAGATAAAATCAATAAGTTTATTATAGCTTAATAAACAGTCCGTAGTTAAGATTCTAATGTTTACAAAGGAAGCCCGTACATGAAGTGATTAATATCTCTTTAGCTACCTCTACATATCAACTCGTATTCTGACGTCATATAGTTTATCCCGGAGCTCCCCCTTACGGTTGGGTCAAGGCTAACTGTCTAATATTTGTTCTGGGCCTGACATAAGCATTCTATTATTATTTTACCGTACATGACAATACCTCCTTTTTTTTTTTTTTTTTTTTTTACATTGTTTAACTCTAGAGCATAATTTACTACGAGAAAAAAACTGATTCGTTTGATCTTCAAGGAATTACTAAGATTTTAAGTTCATAGACCTTATTAACATACTGTTTTATACTCGAGTTCGTTAATGTTTATTTAACTTATGTGTAAAAGCATAAAGGTTCCCTAGAGTTCATTAGTCACAATATCGACTCGGGCGTTTCTTCTTTCGTTGGGGTCTCGGATGAGTGGTGACAATAGGGCGCTGTTCAGATACTTGTGTGGCAGACTCTAGGCAGGTTTGGGTTGTGGGAAGATGTCCATGGTCAATTGGGGTAGTAACCGCTGCTGTCGCTTGTGGAGCAGTCGTCTGGTGTAGCTCATTGGAAGGTGGATCACGAATGGTCTCAGGTGTCTCGTGGGATGTTTCGTCTGATGCCTGACGGTCCTTGGTCGCTGTCTGGTTTGGGATAGCATTGGGAGCTGGATCAGGGACAGCTTCCGGTGGTCGACGAGATGTTTCAGCTGGTAGATGGTGATTTTCAGCAAGAGGTAATGGTTGATGTATTGACCCCCATAAAAGAAGTTCGTTGTGATCGTCTACTGGCTTGGGTTTTGTAACATGATCCGAGTGCGGGCGTTGTCGTATCTGATTCTTATGGCGTCGTAATAATCCATACTCTGTGTCGATTAGAAACATAGTGTGTCCGATGTGCCTGACGATGGTACCGTTCAGCCACTTGTTTCCTTTGCCATAATTACGCACGTAGACTGGGTCTTGTGGTTTAAATTTATTCTTGTTATGTACTGCAGTTGTGTTCGCAGATGTCATCAGGAATTTTGGATGGCAGAGATCCAAACTTGATACTATTTGCCGACCAAACATTAGCTCAGCTGGCGATTTTCCTGACTCTGTGGGAGTTCGACGATACTGTAGCAAAATGTGTGCTATCGTATAAATAGCATTACTGGGCTAACGCGACGGAATTTTTGCCACCATTCGCCAACTATCATGCGTACAATTTATAATTCCCTGGTTTTACCATTAATTGACTACGCTTCTGTCATCTGGCGCCCTCCTCGAATTACGCAGCAATCTCTACTCTTAAAGGCCCACAATAGATTCACGAAGGTCACAAAGGGATTTAGCCACCACTCCCCTGCTACGCGTGATGAGCGACTCCGCCTACTTTCCCCGTCTCTTAGACAACGTGTTAATGATTTGGTCTACGTATCCGTGAAAGCGACGAATATTTATAAAGGCAATGTGCACACTGACATGTCTTCACTATTTCTCCCGTCAACTAATCTACGCACCAGAGGACATCCTGCTAAACTGGCGAAACCAGTGGCGAAGTCCTTTCCTAAAGCTAGTCACTTTACCGCAAGGGTCATCAATGATTGGAACTCGTTACCTGAGGAGTTGTTATCATTGGAATCTTCTACCACTTTCCGTCACAGTATAACGGCTTGGATCTTGGACAACGCCTGACTTTAATAATTTAATATTTTTCGGTTCATTTGTTGTACCTTAATGCTTTTGGGGGGTTGCACATAAGTCAATTTGGCTTAGCAACCCTATCCCTCCAATAAATAAATAAATAAATAAATAAATATGCGTGTTTCGAGCGAATCCACTTGTTGCGTGAAATTCAGTTCTTGATGTGATATTTTCCGTAAATGATCTTTAACCGTGCGTACGGCCCTCTCAGCTAATCCGTTTGACGCCGGGTGGTATGGGGCTGAGGTAACATGACGAATTCCATATCGCAAAGCGAAGGCTTCAAATTCGGCACTAGCGAAACAAGGTCCGTTGTCGGATATAAGAGTCGGCATTATTCCAAAACGCGCTACTATGTCTCGTAAATGTGACAACACTGTCTGAGTCGTTTGTGATTTGGTGACAACTACTTCTAGCCATTTGGTATGACTGTCGATGAAAATGAGAAGATATTTGTTTTCGATCGGGCCGGCGAAATCGACGTGGACACGGCTCCAAGGTGTATTGGTGGGAGGCCATGGTGTGTATGTTCTGGGTGGTAATGATGCGTGCTCTTGACATGCCGCACAGTGTTGGGATGTCTTCTCTATATCAGTATCAATTCCTGGCCACCAGATGCAAGAACGTGCATTTGCCTTCATTCGGACAGTACCCATGTGCGAACGATGTAGCTCTCTGAGCATTGGTTCCCGATGCATGGTTGGTACAATGACGCGATTAGACATTAAGTAGATTCCGTTGAAATTGGATATGTCGGTTCTTCTGCGGTAATACGGTTGCAGCTCCTTTGGGATGGTATGTTTCGCAGGCCATCCATTTTTGAGGAAGTCTCCAAGAGAGCGCAACGTGTCGTCTTGACGAGTTGCTTCATCGAGCTGACGCGCCGTTATAGGTGTATTGTCCGTGACGCTTCGTACTGCGAAAACGTATTCTGCCGGTACAGGCGTCGTTGTGGTTAGCGTGGGTAGCGGTAAGCGACTTAGAGCGTCGGCGTTGGCATTCGCCGATCCCTTCCGGAACTTTAAGGTGTAGGAATACGCGGCCAAAATCAGTGACCAGCGTTGCAGACGTGCCGCAGCCATTTGTGGTACAGGTTTGTGAGCCGCTAACAAGGTGACCAACGGTTGATGGTCAGTATAGAGCGTAAAGTGAGTGCCATACAGATAGTCTTTAAACTTCTTGACGGCAAAGATGATTGCTAAGGCTTCTTTATCCAATTGAGAATAATTTTTTTCTGCGGACGTTAGGCTTCTTGAGGCGAAAGAAATCGGTTTTTCTTGTCCGTCAATGTGGTGGGATAGAACTGCCCCGATTCCAAACGGCGATGCGTCACAGGCCAGGGATATTTCTCGAGATGGATCGTAGTGGGCAAGGATATTAGACGATTTGAATGCGTCCTTAGCCGCCTGAAAAGCTTCCTGGTGGTTGTGGTCCCATGCCCAAGCAACATTTTTGTGTAGTAGTCCATAAAGAGGTGCAAGCCTTGTTGCATTATCCGGAAGAAAGTGTGCGTAGTAATTAATAAGACCCAAAAATGAGCGTAGGGTTTCGATATTTGTAGGTGCAGGTGCGTTCATTATTGCTTGAATTTTGGCTTCCTGCGGATGTATGCCGTTTTCGTCCAATCTGTGTCCCAAGAATTCTATGGATTTCTGCATGAAGCTACATTTCTCCCTTTTAAGCTTTAATCCGTGTGCCTCTAGTTTGGTAAGAACTGCGTCAAGAATCCTCAGATGATTTTCATGTGAGGAGCCTCCCACCAAGGTGTCGTCTTGGAAAGGAGTAACGTTTTTAACATCCGAAAGAATCATTTCCATTATGCGTTGAAATATTGCTGAGGCTGACGCGACTCCAAATGGTAATCGGTTGAATTGGTACAACCCCAGTGGTGTGTTGATTACCGTGTACTTTTTCGAATCCTCTTCCAGTTCTATTTGGTTGTAGGCTTCGCGTAAGTCGAGTTTGGAGAATAGTCGGCAACCAGCGAGTTTTGTAAAGATGTCCTCGGAACGCGGTAATGGATACTTGTCTATATTTAGTTGAGGATTCAGAGTGGATTTGTAGTCAGCGCACACTCTTAGTCCTCCATGGGGCTTCTGAACGATGACAATTGGAGATGCAAAATCCGAATAGGGAAGCTTGGTAATGATTCCTTCCCTTTCCATACGGCGTAGTTCGGTCGCTACAGCTTCTTGTCTAGCGTACGGGATTGTGCGTGCTTTACAGAAGACGGGCTTGACATGATCTTTTACATACAACCTTGCCTTTATGCCGTGTAACTTTCCAAGTCCTGGTGTAAAGAGTGCAGAGTGTTTCTCCAATAACTCTTTAAGCTGCTGGTCTCCTTGTGTTGCAACTTGATTCACTTCGGCAGTGTTGCTTTGGTGAGCTTTAAACGAAGGTAGAATGTCCAGGACTGAGTAGAGCCATTTACGACCACACAAATTTGGTTTTGTGCTCCGTACGACTAGTAATGGCAGTTGGGCCTGACGACCTCGAAAAACAACTGAGACTACGGCTTGACCAACAACCTGGATTGTATTTCCTGTGTATGATTCCAATTTGCCCGGAAATTGCGTTATTTCGGATACGGAAGAGAGTGTTCGAAAATCCTGCTCTTTAATCATAGTGAATCCGGATCCATTATCAATTTCAAAGGCAATTGGTGTGTTGTTGACTTCGAGCGTGACTGAATCGGGCGGTGGAATACTTTCGTCAATGTTTGATGGGTTTACGACGCTGTGGTCTCGGTCAGTCCTCAAAACGTCATCCACATGGTACACGTCTGGTAGATATTCGTTAAGAGGGGCAGTGTCCAGTGGTGCCAAGGAGGTGTCATTGATATGATGAGAACGATATGGTCTCCGCTGTTGTACTCTTGTGGAATGTGGATCAGGTGGGTTGAGGCATGCTTTTGCAATGTGCCCTTTTCGTTGGCATTTTAAACACGTGGATTGAAGGTAAGGACAGTCGGGACCCTTATGTCCTTCCGCAGCGCAGCGAAGACAACGTGTAAGATCTGGTTTGATCTTTGGTCGAACGCGGCTGTCTAAATGTGTAGACTGGTGACGCTTAGTTGAAGGTTTCTTGTGTCTTCCTGGCTTGCCATGCGATGGAGGTTTTCCAATGACTTGATGGACCTCGGATGTTAATTCTCGTGTGGGTTCCGTCGTTTTCATTTCTCCAAGGCTTGTTTTAGCGCTTTCCATGGAGATCAAAATTGCCGTGGCTCTAGCTAGCGTAATGGACTTCTTTTCTTCTTCTTCTGCGATGAGTCTTTGTTGCATAGTATCATTGTTGATACCGAAGATGAGTTTGTCAACTATCATCTCATCGCGATTCTGGAAGGCACAATGTTCCGTGAGGGCTTGTAATGCAGCGATGAATGTTCCAACTGACTCTCCGTTTAAGCGAGTACGGCGATAGAAGCGAAGTCGGGCGATGCAACGCAAGGGCGTTGGGTCAAAATGCGTGGTGAGAGCCGCGACTAATTCGTCATAGGTTTTAGACGCGACGGTCGCTGGACGAATACGATCGCGTAAAAGACTATATGTATCCGGGCTAAGAACAGTTTGTAATATCGCGCGTTTAATGTTGGCGTCAGTAATATCGTTCGCGAGGAAATAAGCGTTTAGTCGCTCCGAATACTGCGACCACTGTTCAGTTCTATTGTCAAAAATGTTTAAATTACCGTAAGTCGTCATTTTGCAGTAGGCGTGAGAAAACGTGACTTGATATTTTTCACTATAATTTCAGCGCGTATATCGATGTTGCCACGGGGCAATGACTTCTTTAACGTGACTTGATATTTTTCACTATAAGTTCAGCGCGTATATCGATGTTGCCACGAGGCAAGGACTTCTTTGTGAAATTGCGGTGCTTCCTTCCGTTTACGGCTTTTAGCTTGAAGAACTAAGGCCTAGGCCTAGACTACGGTATACGGGTTGGAGAAAAAGATGTTTTCTTTTAAAACTTTAGACGTATAACGCGAATCTCGCCTCCGTCGCCATTTGTTATGTTCGTTACACGAAGTAATAACACTAAGATAAAATCAATAAGTTTATTATAGCTTAATAAACAGTCCGTAGTTAAGATTCTAATGTTTACAAAGGAAGCCCGTACATGAAGTGATTAATATCTCTTTAGCTACCTCTACATATCAACTCGTATTCTGACGTCATATAGTTTATCCCGGAGCTCCCCCTTACGGTTGGGTCAAGGCTAACTGTCTAATATTTGTTCTGGGCCTGACATAAGCATTCTATTATTATTTTACCGTACATGACAATAACCAACAACTGCTAAATATCATGTCTTTAGTTCAAGAGTCAATGATTAGGCCTAATTCTTAATAAACTAAAACATACTGTTTGTTGGTACCATAACTCTTAGGGTTGATAGCAGCACTAATACCGACAATAATTAAAGGCATACCTGAGAAATCAACCCACTGAAGTCAACTTCCGGAAGTTTATATAAACAATAAACTTACCATATCCGCACAAGTAATACCTTTCGGTAAAGGGTCTACGTGGTTGAAAAACAACACACAACAGAATATAAATATAAACAGACTCGAGGAACATCCAGAAGAACGCGGCCAAGAAAAAATAGTGCATCAAACCAGCGATAATTGAACATAAAACCTACGACGCAGATAAAACATTTACGCTTCAGTACTCATAAATTAATCGGGATTTAGGACCTACTATGTTTTGGGTGCGATCCAATCCAACCAACAGTATAATTTCTGATATCAGTAGACATATTGACAGGTTACGATGTATCATGTTGCGAATGCACCATAACTGCTTAAAGAAAGTGGTCAACAGAATGCAAATGGCCAAGGCAACAATGGACACGACGGAGCCAACAAACGTGATGACCTTTAGGTTCATTTTGTTTGATTCGGACATCCCATCCAAAACCCCGTGTACGTCCATCAACACGGCAAAATTGGTCAAGTGGTCGCAAGCGCAAGTAGTGTGGGTCAAGTTACTGTCCACAATCGAGCAGCCTTCAATGTCCCAGTTTTTAATGTGAAAATTCCAGAATGCGCAAACGGGATTTTCTGATGATAGATTTTTGTGAGTCACTATGAATATGACGTTTTTTGATAATCGTATCGAGATGGTTTCATTTTCCACCAAGTTGATGTTTAAAACAGCGCTGTTGACCTTTGTCCGGTCAGTGTGATTCGGCAATGAACTATAACAAGCATACGCCTTTGCTCATTACCAAGATTCCAAGATCCTATAACCATAACTTACCTTCCATGACGTGCTAGTAAAACCTCTTGCATGTTTTGTAAACTAGTGAACAATACAAAAGTGGAATTCGATCCATTCATTCTTGGTATATCATTCTCAAACCCGGATTTTAAGGTTAGAGACGATTCTCGGGTCGTGGTTACGTTCAAAGGGAGCACCAGGTCTTGGTCTTCATACCAACCCTTTTCATGTTTGATAGCTTGCAACAAAACTTTACCCTTGATGACTGTACGAGTAGATTCTGCTGTGTCGTTCATAGCGTGTATTAATGCAAATCCAACGGAATTGAAGGTTTCCAGTAAAGATTCCGCTGTTGTCACTCTGTCTTTCTAAAAAAGGAATAAGATCTGAATATTTCAATAAGGCCTATCCTAAAGGTACGTGAAAAGACCTCTTGTAAATCAGTCCACTTCTCCGTTGAGTTTAAGAATGTCAGTTACCGAATCCGTCACATTTTCAACTACACCCAACCATTCGTTCGAAGTTAAGTTACCATCTTTGATCAATAAGGATGTTACATTTTTCATGACGTCTGTAATCGAGATGATGTCCCCGCCAGTGTTAGCTTGGGAGGCAGCGTTTAAGAATTTACTGTACATTCCAGTTACGTCCGAAGTATTTAGCTTAGTTATAAAAATAAAATGTATTTCGATGGTTTTTTAAGCTTTGGTTTTTCTTTCTCATACCGAGTTAAGTAACTTGTCAACGGATTTAGATCGGCAGCCGCTCAAATCCGGCGTCCTTGGAATCCATTTACCATTGGTACTGTCGCAAAACCACACAGCGTTGCCTATATCGTCTCCTGGACATTTTTGCACCACTTTACCATCGCAATTATATTTCCAAGTCAGACCACGTGATTTTGTTTCGTTGCAACATATAATTTTCGTGGTTTTTTCGAAGAATGGTTGTTCTTTCATTTCAGTTGTTAGGGACACTGTGGTACTAGCGGCCATTGTGGTGCTCTGAAAGTTAACGTTTAACGTACTTTCAGTCGTACCTGGACTGGTTGAACCAGTTGTTAATATTGAAGTTGCAGTCATTGTTGTAGTTGATTTTTCAGTCTCCAGTGGAGTGGCGCAATAAAACATAGCTTCTTGTGTTCTTAAGACGGTTTCCGACCAGCATTTGTACGATTCACTAGTACCGTCGCAAACTGCTGAGGCGTTTGGTATGATTTTCCTAAACAACAGACCATTAATGTATTAAAAATTGGATTAAATTTAAAAATATAATCAAAAGAGCTTACCCATTCTCTCCGCAGTCCTTTTGGATGGACCACGTCCGACGAAGAATGGTAATATTTGGTACAAGTACAAGTTCGTTAAAGCAAGCTAATTGTGCTCCACCGTAAGTTGTGATGCAATAATTTCTAGCCTCTTTCCACGAAAGGGGCCACGGTACATAGGAAAGCTCTCTTGATAAAAAAGGCGTTACCATTTCTGCCGTAAGAAAGAAAACAACAACATGAAAAATGAAACGTCCCATTGTCGTTTTCAAGGAGTTTGTTCTAATGTTAAAAAATAGGGATTGAGCGTCCTATGAGATGAAGTAAATGTTCTAATGTTGGGAAGAATCATGTTACAATTACCCCGCTTTGTGGTACACTTCTCTCTTTGAGAATTATTATATACTTCTGGTATAAACTAACATGCACTAACGCATAAATTATACTTACCATTAACTTCGCAACTAAGACCAGTGTCAAAATTCCAAAAATTAAGTATTAATTGGTATCCTCTTGCATACTTGTTGTTTCGCAGGTTGATGAAGTTATAAGAAACTTCAAGACTGTTACAAGAAAGAGTTATACATCATTAGCAATTGTTTCAGAAGAAAATCCCCGTAACTTACCTGGGGTCAGAGCAGTTATGGTAGTAATTTTTACATTTCATATCAATTCCAAACCCTCGATATATATTTGAACAATTTGGTTTTCCATTTATAGCTTGGCAATAAAATTTGGCTTGATATATAGTCATTCTATGAGATGGATCAAAAGTGACTAAAGAAAAAAAGATTCGTGAATATTAATTCCTATAACAAAACAAATTTCTGCACGTTAAAAACAAATTGAACACATGCTAGGCCTACTTTACGTACTTTCTTGGATAAGTGCAGGATCAAGCATATGGTCTAAAATATACAATATGTCAAATTAAATCGTTCAAAGTAGAAAAGGAAAAAACTTACTTTCACAACACCATCGTAAAGCCAAGCAAAACATACTCCACCGTAAAGTAACTCCATCGTCTTTAGTTACCAGCATAAAGATGCCTAAACTTTCAACAAGTTTCTCAATAAAAAGTTCTAAACCGACGAGGGAACGCTTTCAGGCCAAATAATATAAACCTCAGGCCAAAATCAATTAGGACAAGGCAAACTGAAGTATTTACATACGCTTTTGATAAAGATAAGCTAACGAACATTAAAATACTCTCTAGAAACCTTAATTAATAATTCCTCGTATATAAGACTAAACCACTCAAATAATAAAAAACACCAAGTAAATCTGCCTTTTTTAATCATAATAATTATAAACCTAACTTTAATCAAATAGGTAGATAAAATCCTCTACATCATTAACCTTCGCGATATGATAGATCTCGTAAAAACAAAATAAATTAATTAGAGACCAAAAATAAAATACCCTAATGAGTTTTAATACCTGTTCTACAAGTTTATTTGTAAAGTTGCCCATATAATACAAACATCACAATGTTATGGTCACCTCCTTGCTCAATACAAAATACAAAGTGAAAAATGGCTCAGTTTATATACGTATTGTTAAGTTCATACTGTCCTAAATTAAAACACATTAGTTTAAAATATCTTATAAACTTATGTAGACAATGACACCATTGGAATTGATTAAACCACACTAGAATCAGTTGTCTCGTTACCATTACGTCTAAGTACATCTGGTAAGATAACGAAACCCATGCCGTTAGACCCGACACTCTGTTGAGAACCGCGACTCTCATTGTTGAGGTCATAAGATCGGCTTCGAGACAAGCTTTTGTTAATGGTTGTTCCGATACCCCTTAGAATCAAAATCGGGGTTTCTGCGCAGAAAGTACTTGTGGTTTGGATGCTAGCGCGCCTACTTGAACCGATGCCCGATGTTTGGGCGGTACGAGGATTACAAGTACTCTGAAACAATCAGGATTCAATCAGATTGCTTCACTTTGGGACATCGGCCATCAATAAAAACTTACCTGACTTACTGATCTTGGTTTTGGTTTCGGTTTTATTCGTTTACAAAGGCTTAGTATGGTCCATTGAATTAGATCGACTATCTTTTTGTTCATGGCCACTTGAACCACAAAGATAGCTAATCCCTGTAAAATAGTTATAAGAAAAAAACTAAGTGTAGTCAGTCAATTCTCTCTTGTCGTTCTCAAACTAGCTCTCAGTAAGTCTCTAGCATTACGTAGTATAGGTAGTGTCATACTTACGTAACATATCTTATAAACTTATGGTTACACTTACCTGAAGTGAATTCAGAATCGTAAATACGTAAGCTCCGGTCAAAGAGGAATCCTTCCAGAAAAGAAACCCGAAACTCCATGTTAATCCCAGCAAAGGAATTAGGGTTAACGCGCCATAAATCCATTTTCTATATTTATATTTATTAAATTGCCATCATGACCTCTAAATAACCTTGAATGAAAACTTATAAATACCTAGCGGCTTTCTTATTGTCAGTGGCTTTCTTAGAAACCACAACAGCCGTCCATAAGGTATAAAATAAGGCTATGAAGTTAATCTACAATAAATTTTAATTATTAAGACTTGATTAGGTTTAGCGAACAATGGCGAACCTCACCGTAATTATCACTAAAACAGGACCAGTGAAACTCCATATCATACCATTATCGACTGATAACCAACAACTGCGAAATATCATGTCTTTAGGTCAAGGGTCAATGATTAGGACTAATTCTTAATAAACTAAAACAGACTTTTTGTTGGTCCCATAACTCTTAGGGTTGATCGCAGCACTAATACCGACAATAATTAAAGGCATACCTGGGAAATAAATCTATTGAAGTCAACTTCCGGAAGTTTATATAAACAATAAGCTTACCATATCCGCACAAGTAATACCTTTCGGTAAAGGGTCTACGTGGTTGAAAAACAACACACAACAGAATATAAATATAAACAGACTCGAGGAACATCCAGAAGAACGCGGCCAAGAAAAAATAGTGCATCAAACCAGCGATAATTGAACATAAAACCTACGACGCAGATAAAACATTTACGCTTCAGTATTCTTAAATTAATAGGGATTTAGGACCTACTATGTTTTGTGTGCGATCCAATCCAACCAACAGTATAATTTCTGATATCAGTAGACATATTGACAGGTTACGATGTATCATGTTGCGAATGCACCATAACTGCTTAAAGAAAGTGGTCAACAGAATGCAAATGGCCAAGGCAACAATGGACACGACGGAGCCAACAAACGTGATGACCTTTAGGTTCATTTTGTTTGATTCGGACATCCCGTCCAAAACCCCGTGTACGTCCATCAAGACGGCAAAATTGGTCAAGTGGTCGCAAGCGCAAGTAGTGTGGGTCAAGTTACTGTCCACAATCGAGCAGCCTTCAATGTCCCAGTTTTTAATGTGAAAATTCCAGAATGCGCAAACGGGATTTTCGGATGATAGGTTTTTGTGAGTCACTATGAATATGACGTTGCTTGATAATTGTATCGAGATGGTTTCATTTTCCACCAAGTTGATGTTTAAAACAGCACTGTTGACCTTTGTCCGGTCAGTGTGATTCGGCAATGAACTATAACAAGCATACGCCTTTGCACTTTACCAAGATTCCAAGAGCCCTAACCATAACTTACCTTCCATGACGTGCTAGTAAAACCTCTTGCATATTTTGTAAACTAGTGAACAATACAAAAGTGGAATTCGTACCATCTACTTCTGGGATATCATTCTCAAACCCGGATTTTAAGGTTAGAGTCGATTCTCGGTTCGTGGTTACGTCCAAAGGTAGCACCAGGTCTTGGTCTTCATACCAACCCTTTTCGTGTTTGATAGCTTGCAACAAAACTTTACCCTTGATGACTGTACGAGTAGATTCTGCTGTGTCGTTCATAGCGTGTATTAATGCAAATCCAACGGAATTGAAGGTGTCCAGTAAAGATTCGGCGGTTGTCACTCTGTCTTTCTAAAAAAGGAATAAGATCTGAATATATCAATAAGGCCTCTCCTAAAGGTACGTGAAAATACCTCTTGTAAATCAGTCCACTTCTCCGTTGAGTTTAAGAATGTATTCATGGTATCAGTTACCGAATCCGTAACATTTTCAACTACATCCAACCATTCGTTCGAAGTTAAGTTACCATCTTTGATCAATAAGGATGTTACATTTTTCATGACGTCTGTAATTGAGATGATGTCCCCGCCAGTGTTAGCTTGGGAGGCAGCGTTTAAGAATGTACTGTACATTCCAGTTACGTCCGACTTATTTAGCTTAGTTATAAAAATAAAATGTATTTCGATGGTTTTTTTAAGCTTTGGTTTTTCTTTCTCATACCGAGTTAAGTAACTTGTCAACGGATTTAGATCGGCAGCCGCTCAAATCCGGCGTCCTTGGAATCCATTTACCATTGGTACTGTCGCAAAACCAAACAGCGTTTCCTATATCATCTCCTGGGCACTTTTGTACCACTTTGCCATCGCAATTATATTTCCAAGTCAGACCACGTGATTTTGTTTCGTTGCAACATACAATTTTCGTGGTTTTATCGAAGAATGGTTGTTCTTTCATTTCAGTTGTTAGGGACACTGTGGTACTAGCAGCCATTGTGGAGCTCTGAAAGTTGACGTTTAACGTACATTCAGTCGTACCTGAAGATGTTTCAATCGTTGTCGGAGTTGTTTTTTCTAGAGATTCGGAGCAGATTGAAATTTATATTGAGATAAATGTACAAACGTTAAGTTATATAGACCACTAACTTTGTTGAATGGCGCAATAAAATTCCGCATCATATTTATATTCGTGGACATAAACGAATGAACGTGATTGGGAAGACCTCCGTAAAAAAAGTGTAGTGTATGGTGACATAGGCCTAAAGTACAGTACACCAATGAATTAGAAATTCAATTAAATTCAAATAATAATTTTTAAGCTTACCCAATCTGGTCGCATTTCGTTCCACTTGTCCACAACCAAATAGAACTATGTCTACCTTCAAAATCCGAAAGTATTCTTTCATTATCACGTTCGCTTAAGCAAGCTAATTGTCCTCCATCGTATTTTGAGGTACAATAATCTCTAGCATCTTCCCACGAAAGAAAATCATGTATCAAGTAAAGATCTCTTGGTACAATCTTCGGCGTCTTTTCTTCTAAATCTAGAGTTTAAGAAATTGACCGAAAATATAACATTAACACAGAATATATCTAGACGTAAAATCTTCCAAGCATTACGCGAGAAAAATAACGCGAAATTTTCAATTTTCACGTTCAAATGAAGGTTTTACGCGTACTTTTGTACACATTAACTGTTGATTTTCACCAATATAGGCCTACATTTTCGTATGAATGTTTCATTCAGACTTACCATTAACTTCGCAATGAAGATCAGACGCTATTTTACTCTCATTCTCTGGAGAGACGTCGATTAATTGGAATCCTTGCCTGTTCTCGTTCTTTTGTAGCTGGACATTCTTATGAAGCCTGTTGTAAGTAAAGGTTTAACATCGCTAGTAATAGTTTCAGGTGAAAAGCCCCGTAACTTACTCGAATTCAGCGAATTCAGAGCATTTAGTTGTGAAATCTTCAAAACTCCATTTTCCACATAAAGCATAGATTTTATTTGAACAAACTGGTTTTCCTTTTAAATAGTGGCAATAGGTTACGGCTTGAAGCATCGTCATTGTCTGCGAAGGATCGAAATTGCCTGAAGAAGATTCGCAAAACCTAATTAATTCTTATTGGTCTTCACAAAAACTAACTAATTCACGTTAAAATTAAACTAATCACTTGTTGAGATAATTGTTGGATCTGTTAAGAAGTCTAAAATTTACAAGAAATCAAATTAAATCGTTCGAAGTGGAACAGGAAAATAAACTTACTTTCACAACACCATCGTATGGCCATGCAAAGCCCACTCAAATCTATTAGTCGCATCTGCTTTAGTTACCAGGATAAAGATGCCTAAACTTTCAACAAGAAGTTTTGAACCGATGAAGGTACGCGATCAGTTTACAGCTGGATAATAAACCTCAGGCCAACATAAATTAGGACAAGGCAAACTGAAGTATTTACATACACTTTTGATTAAGATAAGCTAACGAACATTAAAATACTCTCTAGTAACCTTAATTAATAATTCATCGTTCATAAAACTAAACGTTTACACTCAAATAATAAAAAACATCAAGTAAATCTGTCTTTTTAATCATAACAATTATAAACCTAACTTTAATCAAATAGGTAGATAAAATTCTCTACATCATTAACCTTAAAATAAATTAATTAGTTAATCAATCCAGACCAAAAATAAAATACCCAAATGAGTTTTAATACCTGTTCTACAAGTTTATTTGTAAAGTTGCCCCTATAATACAAACATCACAATGTTATGGTCACCTCCTTGCTGAATACAAAATACAAAGTGAAAAATGGTTCAGTTTTTGTACGTATTGTTAAGTTCATACTGTCCTAAATTAAAACACATTCGTTTAAAATATCTCATTAAATTATGTAGACAATGACACAGTGGCGTCGCTAGGCCTTTTTTGGGGGGCTATAGCCCCCCCAAATTCCAAACTTAGCCCCCCCCCCCCCCAAAAATAATCCGTAAACCCTACCAAGAAATTGCTGTTAGCATCCTAAAATTCTTTAGCAATATATAACAAATTATAATGATAGATTCGTTAAGTTTCATCTCTGCAGAGATGAATTTCAATATCAAACAGTACAATTTTGAAGAAATGAACAGATGGAGACAAGTAAAATGTTTCATATTCTTTCGAAGGGAGTCCCAATAGTGTGTACTAAAAGCTAATCAAAACTAAAAACAAACCTAAGACGAGTGAAAATCCTTCATAATCGGTTCCATTTTTATCAATAAAAGGTTATATATCTTTAAAATTCGAATAATTTCACGTTGACACAAATTAAGGGATAGTTTTTATGGTCTACACATTTTCCGATGAACCCATTATGCAATTTTTTTTTAATAAATTCTTATAATAACTATAGTTTGCCCAGATTTAGCCCCCCCAAATTTCAAACCCTAGCGACGCTACTGCAATGACACCATTGGAATTTATTACACCACACTAGAATCAGTTGTCTCGTTATCATTACGTCTAAGTACATCCGGTAAGTTAACGAAACCCACACCGTTAGACCCGACACTTTGTTGAGATCCGCGACTCTCATTGTTGAGGTCATAAGATCGGCTTCGAGACAAGCTTTTGTTAATGGTTGTTCCGATACCCCTTAGAATCAAAATCGGGGTTTCCGCGCAGAAAGTACTGCTGGTTTGGATGCTAGCACGCCTGCTTGAACCCATGTCCAATGTTGGGGCGGTACGAGGATTAGAAGTACTCTGAAACAATCAGGATTCAATCAGATTGCTTCACTTTGGGACATCGGCCATCAATAACAACTTACTTGACTTACTGATCTTGGTTTTGGTTTCGGTTTTATTCGTTTACAAAGGCTTAGTATGGTCCATTGAATTAGATAGACTATTTTTTTGTTCATGGCCACTTGAACCACAAAGATAGCTAATCCCTGTAAAATAGTTATAAGAAAAAACTAAGCGTAGTCAGTCAATTCTCGCTTGTCGTTCTCAAACCAGCTCTCAGTAAGTCTCTAGCATTGCGTAGAATAGGTAGTGTCATACTTACGTAACATTGCTTATAAACTTATGGTTACACTTACCTGAAGTGAATTCAGAATCGTAAATACGTAAGCTCCGGTCAAAGAGGAATCCTTCCAGAAAAGAAACCCGAAACTCCATGTTAATCCAAGCAAAGGAATTAGGGTTAACGCGCCATAAATCCATTTTCTATATTTGTATATATTAAATTGCCATCATGACCTCTAAATAACCTTGAATGAAAAACTTATAAATACCTAGCGGCTTTCTTATTGTCAGTGGCTTTCTTAGAAACCACAACAGCCGTCCATAACGTATAAAATAAGGCTATGAAGTTAATCTACAAAAAATTTTAATTATTAAGACTTGATTAGGCTTAGCGAACAATGGCGAACCTCACCGTAATTATCACTAAAACAGGACCAGTGAAACTCCATATCATACCATTATCGACTGATAACTGTTATGTTCGTTACACGAAGTAATAACACTAAGATAAAATCAATAAGTTTATTATAGCTTAATAAACAGTCCGTAGTTAAGATTCTAATGTTTACAAAGGAAGCCCGTACATGAAGTGATTAATATCTCTTTAGCTACCTCTACATATCAACTCGTATTCTGACGTCATATAGTTTATCCCGGAGCTCCCCCTTACGGTTGGGTCAAGGCTAACTGTCTAATATTTGTTCTGGGCCTGACATAAGCATTCTATTATTATTTTACCGTACATGACAATACCTCCTTTTTTTTTTTTTTTTTTTTTTTACATTGTTTAACTCTAGAGCATAATTTACTACGAGAAAAAAACTGATTCGTTTGATCTTCAAGGAATTACTAAGATTTTAAGTTCATAGACCTTATTAACATACTGTTTTATACTCGAGTTCGTTAATGTTTATTTAACTTATGTGTAAAAGCATAAAGGTTCCCTAGAGTTCATTAGTCACAATATCGACTCGGGCGTTTCTTCTTTCGTTGGGGTCTCGGATGAGTGGTGACAATAGGGCGCTGTTCAGATACTTGTGTGGCAGACTCTAGGCAGGTTTGGGTTGTGGGAAGATGTCCATGGTCAATTGGGGTAGTAACCGCTGCTGTCGCTTGTGGAGCAGTCGTCTGGTGTAGCTCATTGGAAGGTGGATCACGAATGGTCTCAGGTGTCTCGTGGGATGTTTCGTCTGATGCCTGACGGTCCTTGGTCGCTGTCTGGTTTGGGATAGCATTGGGAGCTGGATCAGGGACAGCTTCCGGTGGTCGACGAGATGTTTCAGCTGGTAGATGGTGATTTTCAGCAAGAGGTAATGGTTGATGTATTGACCCCCATAAAAGAAGTTCGTTGTGATCGTCTACTGGCTTGGGTTTTGTAACATGATCCGAGTGCGGGCGTTGTCGTATCTGATTCTTATGGCGTCGTAATAATCCATACTCTGTGTCGATTAGAAACATAGTGTGTCCGATGTGCCTGACGATGGTACCGTTCAGCCACTTGTTTCCTTTGCCATAATTACGCACGTAGACTGGGTCTTGTGGTTTAAATTTATTCTTGTTATGTACTGCAGTTGTGTTCGCAGATGTCATCAGGAATTTTGGATGGCAGAGATCCAAACTTGATACTATTTGCCGACCAAACATTAGCTCAGCTGGCGATTTTCCTGACTCTGTGGGAGTTCGACGATACTGTAGCAAAATGTGTGCTATGCGTGTTTCGAGCGAATCCACTTGTTGCGTGAAATTCAGTTCTTGATGTGATATTTTCCGTAAATGATCTTTAACCGTGCGTACGGCCCTCTCAGCTAATCCGTTTGACGCCGGGTGGTATGGGGCTGAGGTAACATGACGAATTCCATATCGCAAAGCGAAGGCTTCAAATTCGGCACTAGCGAAACAAGGTCCGTTGTCGGATATAAGAGTCGGCATTATTCCAAAACGCGCTACTATGTCTCGTAAATGTGACAACACTGTCTGAGTCGTTTGTGATTTGGTGACAACTACTTCTAGCCATTTGGTATGACTGTCGATGAAAATGAGAAGATATTTGTTTTCGATCGGGCCGGCGAAATCGACGTGGACACGGCTCCAAGGTGTATTGGTGGGAGGCCATGGTGTGTATGTTCTGGGTGGTAATGATGCGTGCTCTTGACATGCCGCACAGTGTTGGGATGTCTTCTCTATATCAGTATCAATTCCTGGCCACCAGATGCAAGAACGTGCATTTGCCTTCATTCGGACAGTACCCATGTGCGAACGATGTAGCTCTCTGAGCATTGGTTCCCGATGCATGGTTGGTACAATGACGCGATTAGACATTAAGTAGATTCCGTTGAAATTGGATATGTCGGTTCTTCTGCGGTAATACGGTTGCAGCTCCTTTGGGATGGTATGTTTCGCAGGCCATCCATTTTTGAGGAAGTCTCCAAGAGAGCGCAACGTGTCGTCTTGACGAGTTGCTTCATCGAGCTGACGCGCCGTTATAGGTGTATTGTCCGTGACGCTTCGTACTGCGAAAACGTATTCTGCCGGTACAGGCGTCGTTGTGGTTAGCGTGGGTAGCGGTAAGCGACTTAGAGCGTCGGCGTTGGCATTCGCCGATCCCTTCCGGAACTTTAAGGTGTAGGAATACGCGGCCAAAATCAGTGACCAGCGTTGCAGACGTGCCGCAGCCATTTGTGGTACAGGTTTGTGAGCCGCTAACAAGGTGACCAACGGTTGATGGTCAGTATAGAGCGTAAAGTGAGTGCCATACAGATAGTCTTTAAACTTCTTGACGGCAAAGATGATTGCTAAGGCTTCTTTATCCAATTGAGAATAATTTTTTTCTGCGGACGTTAGGCTTCTTGAGGCGAAAGAAATCGGTTTTTCTTGTCCGTCAATGTGGTGGGATAGAACTGCCCCGATTCCAAACGGCGATGCGTCACAGGCCAGGGATATTTCTCGAGATGGATCGTAGTGGGCAAGGATATTAGACGATTTGAATGCGTCCTTAGCCGCCTGAAAAGCTTCCTGGTGGTTGTGGTCCCATGCCCAAGCAACATTTTTGTGTAGTAGTCCATAAAGAGGTGCAAGCCTTGTTGCATTATCCGGAAGAAAGTGTGCGTAGTAATTAATAAGACCCAAAAATGAGCGTAGGGTTTCGATATTTGTAGGTGCAGGTGCGTTCATTATTGCTTGAATTTTGGCTTCCTGCGGATGTATGCCGTTTTCGTCCAATCTGTGTCCCAAGAATTCTATGGATTTCTGCATGAAGCTACATTTCTCCCTTTTAAGCTTTAATCCGTGTGCCTCTAGTTTGGTAAGAACTGCGTCAAGAATCCTCAGATGATTTTCATGTGAGGAGCCTCCCACCAAGGTGTCGTCTTGGAAAGGAGTAACGTTTTTAACATCCGAAAGAATCATTTCCATTATGCGTTGAAATATTGCTGAGGCTGACGCGACTCCAAATGGTAATCGGTTGAATTGGTACAACCCCAGTGGTGTGTTGATTACCGTGTACTTTTTCGAATCCTCTTCCAGTTCTATTTGGTTGTAGGCTTCGCGTAAGTCGAGTTTGGAGAATAGTCGGCAACCAGCGAGTTTTGTAAAGATGTCCTCGGAACGCGGTAATGGATACTTGTCTATATTTAGTTGAGGATTCAGAGTGGATTTGTAGTCAGCGCACACTCTTAGTCCTCCATGGGGCTTCTGAACGATGACAATTGGAGATGCAAAATCCGAATAGGGAAGCTTGGTAATGATTCCTTCCCTTTCCATACGGCGTAGTTCGGTCGCTACAGCTTCTTGTCTAGCGTACGGGATTGTGCGTGCTTTACAGAAGACGGGCTTGACATGATCTTTTACATACAACCTTGCCTTTATGCCGTGTAACTTTCCAAGTCCTGGTGTAAAGAGTGCAGAGTGTTTCTCCAATAACTCTTTAAGCTGCTGGTCTCCTTGTGTTGCAACTTGATTCACTTCGGCAGTGTTGCTTTGGTGAGCTTTAAACGAAGGTAGAATGTCCAGGACTGAGTAGAGCCATTTACGACCACACAAATTTGGTTTTGTGCTCCGTACGACTAGTAATGGCAGTTGGGCCTGACGACCTCGAAAAACAACTGAGACTACGGCTTGACCAACAACCTGGATTGTATTTCCTGTGTATGATTCCAATTTGCCCGGAAATTGCGTTATTTCGGATACGGAAGAGAGTGTTCGAAAATCCTGCTCTTTAATCATAGTGAATCCGGATCCATTATCAATTTCAAAGGCAATTGGTGTGTTGTTGACTTCGAGCGTGACTGAATCGGGCGGTGGAATACTTTCGTCAATGTTTGATGGGTTTACGACGCTGTGGTCTCGGTCAGTCCTCAAAACGTCATCCACATGGTACACGTCTGGTAGATATTCGTTAAGAGGGGCAGTGTCCAGTGGTGCCAAGGAGGTGTCATTGATATGATGAGAACGATATGGTCTCCGCTGTTGTACTCTTGTGGAATGTGGATCAGGTGGGTTGAGGCATGCTTTTGCAATGTGCCCTTTTCGTTGGCATTTTAAACACGTGGATTGAAGGTAAGGACAGTCGGGACCCTTATGTCCTTCCGCAGCGCAGCGAAGACAACGTGTAAGATCTGGTTTGATCTTTGGTCGAACGCGGCTGTCTAAATGTGTAGACTGGTGACGCTTAGTTGAAGGTTTCTTGTGTCTTCCTGGCTTGCCATGCGATGGAGGTTTTCCAATGACTTGATGGACCTCGGATGTTAATTCTCGTGTGGGTTCCGTCGTTTTCATTTCTCCAAGGCTTGTTTTAGCGCTTTCCATGGAGATCAAAATTGCCGTGGCTCTAGCTAGCGTAATGGACTTCTTTTCTTCTTCTTCTGCGATGAGTCTTTGTTGCATAGTATCATTGTTGATACCGAAGATGAGTTTGTCAACTATCATCTCATCGCGATTCTGGAAGGCACAATGTTCCGTGAGGGCTTGTAATGCAGCGATGAATGTTCCAACTGACTCTCCGTTTAAGCGAGTACGGCGATAGAAGCGAAGTCGGGCGATGCAACGCAAGGGCGTTGGGTCAAAATGCGTGGTGAGAGCCGCGACTAATTCGTCATAGGTTTTAGACGCGACGGTCGCTGGACGAATACGATCGCGTAAAAGACTATATGTATCCGGGCTAAGAACAGTTTGTAATATCGCGCGTTTAATGTTGGCGTCAGTAATATCGTTCGCGAGGAAATAAGCGTTTAGTCGCTCCGAATACTGCGACCACTGTTCAGTTCTATTGTCAAAAATGTTTAAATTACCGTAAGTCGTCATTTTGCAGTAGGCGTGAGAAAACGTGACTTGATATTTTTCACTATAATTTCAGCGCGTATATCGATGTTGCCACGGGGCAATGACTTCTTTAACGTGACTTGATATTTTTCACTATAAGTTCAGCGCGTATATCGATGTTGCCACGAGGCAAGGACTTCTTTGTGAAATTGCGGTGCTTCCTTCCGTTTACGGCTTTTAGCTTGAAGAACTAAGGCCTAGGCCTAGACTACGGTATACGGGTTGGAGAAAAAGATGTTTTCTTTTAAAACTTTAGACGTATAACGCGAATCTCGCCTCCGTCGCCATTTGTTATGTTCGTTACACGAAGTAATAACACTAAGATAAAATCAATAAGTTTATTATAGCTTAATAAACAGTCCGTAGTTAAGATTCTAATGTTTACAAAGGAAGCCCGTACATGAAGTGATTAATATCTCTTTAGCTACCTCTACATATCAACTCGTATTCTGACGTCATATAGTTTATCCCGGAGCTCCCCCTTACGGTTGGGTCAAGGCTAACTGTCTAATATTTGTTCTGGGCCTGACATAAGCATTCTATTATTATTTTACCGTACATGACAATAACCAACAACTGCTAAATATCATGTCTTTAGTTCAAGAGTCAATGATTAGGCCTAATTCTTAATAAACTAAAACATACTGTTTGTTGGTACCATAACTCTTAGGGTTGATAGCAGCACTAATACCGACAATAATTAAAGGCATACCTGAGAAATCAACCCACTGAAGTCAACTTCCGGAAGTTTATATAAACAATAAACTTACCATATCCGCACAAGTAATACCTTTCGGTAAAGGGTCTACGTGGTTGAAAAACAACACACAACAGAATATAAATATAAACAGACTCGAGGAACATCCAGAAGAACGCGGCCAAGAAAAAATAGTGCATCAAACCAGCGATAATTGAACATAAAACCTACGACGCAGATAAAACATTTACGCTTCAGTACTCATAAATTAATCGGGATTTAGGACCTACTATGTTTTGGGTGCGATCCAATCCAACCAACAGTATAATTTCTGATATCAGTAGACATATTGACAGGTTACGATGTATCATGTTGCGAATGCACCATAACTGCTTAAAGAAAGTGGTCAACAGAATGCAAATGGCCAAGGCAACAATGGACACGACGGAGCCAACAAACGTGATGACCTTTAGGTTCATTTTGTTTGATTCGGACATCCCATCCAAAACCCCGTGTACGTCCATCAACACGGCAAAATTGGTCAAGTGGTCGCAAGCGCAAGTAGTGTGGGTCAAGTTACTGTCCACAATCGAGCAGCCTTCAATGTCCCAGTTTTTAATGTGAAAATTCCAGAATGCGCAAACGGGATTTTCTGATGATAGATTTTTGTGAGTCACTATGAATATGACGTTTTTTGATAATCGTATCGAGATGGTTTCATTTTCCACCAAGTTGATGTTTAAAACAGCGCTGTTGACCTTTGTCCGGTCAGTGTGATTCGGCAATGAACTATAACAAGCATACGCCTTTGCTCATTACCAAGATTCCAAGATCCTATAACCATAACTTACCTTCCATGACGTGCTAGTAAAACCTCTTGCATGTTTTGTAAACTAGTGAACAATACAAAAGTGGAATTCGATCCATTCATTCTTGGTATATCATTCTCAAACCCGGATTTTAAGGTTAGAGACGATTCTCGGGTCGTGGTTACGTTCAAAGGGAGCACCAGGTCTTGGTCTTCATACCAACCCTTTTCATGTTTGATAGCTTGCAACAAAACTTTACCCTTGATGACTGTACGAGTAGATTCTGCTGTGTCGTTCATAGCGTGTATTAATGCAAATCCAACGGAATTGAAGGTTTCCAGTAAAGATTCCGCTGTTGTCACTCTGTCTTTCTAAAAAAGGAATAAGATCTGAATATTTCAATAAGGCCTATCCTAAAGGTACGTGAAAAGACCTCTTGTAAATCAGTCCACTTCTCCGTTGAGTTTAAGAATGTCAGTTACCGAATCCGTCACATTTTCAACTACACCCAACCATTCGTTCGAAGTTAAGTTACCATCTTTGATCAATAAGGATGTTACATTTTTCATGACGTCTGTAATCGAGATGATGTCCCCGCCAGTGTTAGCTTGGGAGGCAGCGTTTAAGAATTTACTGTACATTCCAGTTACGTCCGAAGTATTTAGCTTAGTTATAAAAATAAAATGTATTTCGATGGTTTTTTAAGCTTTGGTTTTTCTTTCTCATACCGAGTTAAGTAACTTGTCAACGGATTTAGATCGGCAGCCGCTCAAATCCGGCGTCCTTGGAATCCATTTACCATTGGTACTGTCGCAAAACCACACAGCGTTGCCTATATCGTCTCCTGGACATTTTTGCACCACTTTACCATCGCAATTATATTTCCAAGTCAGACCACGTGATTTTGTTTCGTTGCAACATATAATTTTCGTGGTTTTTTCGAAGAATGGTTGTTCTTTCATTTCAGTTGTTAGGGACACTGTGGTACTAGCGGCCATTGTGGTGCTCTGAAAGTTAACGTTTAACGTACTTTCAGTCGTACCTGGACTGGTTGAACCAGTTGTTAATATTGAAGTTGCAGTCATTGTTGTAGTTGATTTTTCAGTCTCCAGTGGAGTGGCGCAATAAAACATAGCTTCTTGTGTTCTTAAGACGGTTTCCGACCAGCATTTGTACGATTCACTAGTACCGTCGCAAACTGCTGAGGCGTTTGGTATGATTTTCCTAAACAACAGACCATTAATGTATTAAAAATTGGATTAAATTTAAAAATATAATCAAAAGAGCTTACCCATTCTCTCCGCAGTCCTTTTGGATGGACCACGTCCGACGAAGAATGGTAATATTTGGTACAAGTACAAGTTCGTTAAAGCAAGCTAATTGTGCTCCACCGTAAGTTGTGATGCAATAATTTCTAGCCTCTTTCCACGAAAGGGGCCACGGTACATAGGAAAGCTCTCTTGATAAAAAAGGCGTTACCATTTCTGCCGTAAGAAAGAAAACAACAACATGAAAAATGAAACGTCCCATTGTCGTTTTCAAGGAGTTTGTTCTAATGTTAAAAAATAGGGATTGAGCGTCCTATGAGATGAAGTAAATGTTCTAATGTTGGGAAGAATCATGTTACAATTACCCCGCTTTGTGGTACACTTCTCTCTTTGAGAATTATTATATACTTCTGGTATAAACTAACATGCACTAACGCATAAATTATACTTACCATTAACTTCGCAACTAAGACCAGTGTCAAAATTCCAAAAATTAAGTATTAATTGGTATCCTCTTGCATACTTGTTGTTTCGCAGGTTGATGAAGTTATAAGAAACTTCAAGACTGTTACAAGAAAGAGTTATACATCATTAGCAATTGTTTCAGAAGAAAATCCCCGTAACTTACCTGGGGTCAGAGCAGTTATGGTAGTAATTTTTACATTTCATATCAATTCCAAACCCTCGATATATATTTGAACAATTTGGTTTTCCATTTATAGCTTGGCAATAAAATTTGGCTTGATATATAGTCATTCTATGAGATGGATCAAAAGTGACTAAAGAAAAAAAGATTCGTGAATATTAATTCCTATAACAAAACAAATTTCTGCACGTTAAAAACAAATTGAACACATGCTAGGCCTACTTTACGTACTTTCTTGGATAAGTGCAGGATCAAGCATATGGTCTAAAATATACAATATGTCAAATTAAATCGTTCAAAGTAGAAAAGGAAAAAACTTACTTTCACAACACCATCGTAAAGCCAAGCAAAACATACTCCACCGTAAAGTAACTCCATCGTCTTTAGTTACCAGCATAAAGATGCCTAAACTTTCAACAAGTTTCTCAATAAAAAGTTCTAAACCGACGAGGGAACGCTTTCAGGCCAAATAATATAAACCTCAGGCCAAAATCAATTAGGACAAGGCAAACTGAAGTATTTACATACGCTTTTGATAAAGATAAGCTAACGAACATTAAAATACTCTCTAGAAACCTTAATTAATAATTCCTCGTATATAAGACTAAACCACTCAAATAATAAAAAACACCAAGTAAATCTGCCTTTTTTAATCATAATAATTATAAACCTAACTTTAATCAAATAGGTAGATAAAATCCTCTACATCATTAACCTTCGCGATATGATAGATCTCGTAAAAACAAAATAAATTAATTAGAGACCAAAAATAAAATACCCTAATGAGTTTTAATACCTGTTCTACAAGTTTATTTGTAAAGTTGCCCCTATAATACAAACATCACAATGTTATGGTCACCTCCTTGCTCAATACAAAATACAAAGTGAAAAATGGTTCAGTTTTTATACGTATTGTTAAGTTCATACTGTCCTAAATTAAAACACATTCGTTTTAAATGTCTTATAAACTTGTGTAGACAATGACACCATTGGAATTGATTACACCACACTAGAATCAGTTGTCTCGTTACCATTACGTCTAAGTACATCTGGTAAGATAACGAAACCCATGCCGTTAGACCCGACACTCTGTTGAGAACCGCGACTCTCATTGTTGAGGTCATAAGATCGGCTTCGAGACAAGCTTTTGTTAATGGTTGTTCCGATACCCCTTAGAATCAAAATCGGGGTTTCTGCGCAGAAAGTACTTGTGGTTTGGATGCTAGCACGCCTACTTGAACTGATGTCCGATGTTGGGGTGGTACGGGTATTAGAAGTACTCTGAAACAATCAGGATTCAATTAGATTGCTTCACTTTGGGACATCGGCCATCAACAAAAACTTACTTGACTTACTGATCTTGGTTTTGGTTTCGGTTTTATTCGTTTAAAAAGGCTCAGTATGGTCCATTGAATTAGATCGACTATTTTTTTGTTCATGGCCACTTGAACCACAAAGATTGCTAATCCCTGTAAAATAGTTATAAGAAAAAAACTAAGTGTAGTCAGTCGTTCTCAAATTAGCTCCCAGTAAGTCTCTAGCATTACTTAGTATAGGTAATGTCATACTTACGTAACATATCTTATAAACTTATGGTTACACTTACCTGAAGTGAATTGAGAATCGTAAATACGTAAGCTCCGGTCAAAGAGGAATCTTTCCAGAAAAGAAACCCGAAACTCCATGTTAATCCCAGCAAAGGAATTAGGGTTAACGCGCCATAAATCCATTTTCTATATTTATATATATTAAATTGCCATCATGACCTCTAAATAACCTTGAATGAAAACTTATAAATACCTAGCGGCTTTCTTATTGTCAGTGGCTTTCTTAGAAACCACAACAGCCGTCCATAAGGTATAAAATAAGGCTATGAAGTTAATCTACAATAAATTTTAATTATTAAGACTTGATTAGGCTTAGCGAACAATGGCGAACCTCACCGTAATTATCACTAAAACAGGACCAGTGAAACTCCATATCATACCATTATCGACTGATAACCAACAACTGCGAAATATCATGTCTTTAGGTCAAGGGTCAATGATTAGGCCTAATTCTTAATAATAAACTAAAACATACTGTTTGTTGGTACCATAACTCTTAGGGTTGATCGCAGCACTAATACCGACAATAATTAAAGGCATACCTGAGAAATCAACCCACTGAAGTCAACTTCCGGAAGTTTATATAAACAATAAACTTACCATATCCGCACAAGTAATACCTTTCGGTAAAGGGTCTACGTGGTTGAAAAACAACACACAACAGAATATAAATATAAACAGACTCGAGGAACATCCAGAAGAACGCGGCCAAGAAAAAATAGTGCATCAAACCAGCGATAATTGAACATAAAACCTACACCGCAGATAAAACATTTACGCTTCAGTACTCATAAATTAATCGGAATTTAGAACCTACTATGTTTTGTGTACGATCCAATCCAACCAACAGTATGATTTCTGATATCAGTAGACATATTGACAGGTTACGATGTATCATGTTGCGAATGCACCATAACTGCTTTAAGAAAGTGGTCAACAGAATGCAAATGGCCAAGGCAACAATGGACACGACGGAGCCAACAAACGTGATGACCTTTAGGTTCATTTTGTTTGATTCGGACATCCCGTCCAAAACCCCGTGTACGTCCATCAAGACGGCAAAATTGGTCAAGTGGTCGCAAGCGCAAGTAGTGTGGGTCAAGTTACTGTCCACAATCGAGCAGCCTTCAATGTCCCAGTTTTTAATGTGAAAATTCCAGAATGCGCAAACGGGATTTTCGGATGATAGGTTTTTGTGAGTCACTATGAATATGACGTTGCTTGATAATTGTATCGAGATGGTTTCATTTTCCACCAAGTTGATGTTTAAAACAGCACTGTTGACCTTTGTCCGGTCAGTGTGATTCGGCAATGAACTATAACAAGCATACGCCTTTGCACTTTACCAAGATTCCAAGAGCCCTAACCATAACTTACCTTCCATGACGTGCTAGTAAAACCTCTTGCATGTTTTGTAAACTAGTGAACAATACAAAAGTGGAATTCGAACCATCAGCTTTTGGGATATCATTCTCAAACCCGGATTTTAAGGTTAGAGTCGATTCTCGGGTCGTGGTTACGTTCAAAGGTAGCACCAGGTCTTGGTCTTCATACCAACCCTTTTCGTGTTTGATAGCTTGCAACAAAACTTTACCCTTGATGACTGTACGAGTAGATTCTGCTGTGTCGTTCATAGCGTGTATTAATGCAAATCCAACGGAATTGAAGGTTTCCAGTAAAGATTCCGCGGTTGTCACTCTGTCTTTCTAAAAAAGGAATAAGATCTGAATATATCAATAAGGCCCATAGATCCGTGAAAATACCTCTTGTAAATCAGTCCACTTCTCCGTTGAGTTTAAGAATGTGTTCATAGTATCAGTTACCGAATCCGTAACATTTTCAACTACACCCAACCATTCGTTCGAAGTTAAGTTACCATCTTTGATCAATAAGGATGTTACATTTTTCATGACGTCTGTAATTAAGATGATATCCCCGCCAGTGTTAGCTTGGGAAGCAGCGTTTAAGAATGTACTGTACATGCCGGTTACGTCCGACGTGTTTAGCTTAGTTACAAAATAAAACATATTTCGATGGTTTTTTAAGCCTTGGTTTTCTTTGTCATATATATACCGAGTTAAGTAACTTGTCAACGGATTTAGATCGGCAGCCGCTCAAATCCGGTGTCCTTGGAATCCATTTACCATTGGTACTGTCGCAAAACCACACAGCATTGCCTATATCATCTCCTGGACATTTTTGCACCACTTTACCATCGCAATTATATTTCCAAGTCAGACCACGTGATTTTGTTTCGTTGCAACATACAATTTTCGTGGTTTTATCGAAGAATGGTTGTTCTTTCATTACAGTTGTTAGGGGCACTGTGGTGCTAGCAGCCATTTTGGTGCTAGCAGCCATAGTGGTGCTAGCAGCCATAGTGGTGCTCTGAAAGTTGACGTTTACCGTACTTTCAGTCGTACCTGGACTGGTTGAACGAGTAGTTAATAATGAAGTTGTAGTTATTATTGTAGTTTATTTTTCAGTCTCCAGTGGAATGGCGCAATAAAATACACATTGTTGTGTTCTGAAAAAGGTATCCAAATAGCATTTGTACGATTCACCACTAGTCTCGCAAATTAATGCAGTGTTTGGCATGATTTTCCTAAACAACAGAGTATTAATGTATTAAAAATTGGATTAAATTTAAATATATAAACAAAAGAGCTTACCCATTCTCTCCGCAGTCCTCTTGGATGGTCCACGTGGCTCTCGGAATGGTAATATTTGGTACAGCGAAACGTTCGCTTAAGCAAGCTAATTGTGCTCCATCGTAAGTTGTGATGCAATAATTTCTAGCCTCTTTCCACGAAAGGGGCCGCGGTACAAAGAAAAGCTCTTTTGATAAAAAAGGCGTTACCATTTCTGCCGTTAGAAAGAAAATAACAACATGAAAAATGAAGCGTCCGATTGTCGTTTTCAAGGAGTTTGTTCTAATGTTAAAAATAGGGATTGAGCGTCATATGAGATGAAGTAAATGAATCATGTTACAATTACTCCGCTTTATGGTACACTTTTCTCTTAGAGAATTATTATATACTTCTGGTATAAACTAACATACACTTACGCCTAAATTATACTTACCATTAACTTCGCAACTAAGACCAGTGTCGAAATTCCAAAAACTAAGCATTAATTGGTATCCTCTTGCATACTTGTTGTTTCGCAGGTTGATGAAGTTATAAAACTCATGAACACTTTTACAAGAAAGAGTTATACATCATTAGCAATTGTTTCAGAAGAAAATCCCCGTAACTTACCTGGGGTCAGAGCAGTTATGGTTTAAGAGATTTAATCCATGAAAATTAAGATTTTTGCAGATCACATCAGACCCTCCATGTTTTGAACAATTTGGTATTCCATTTATAGCTTGGCAATAGGCTTTGGCTTGATATATATTCATTCCCTGAGATGGATCAAAAATGTCTAAAGAAAAAAAGATTCGTGAATATTAATTCCTATAACAAAACAAATTTCTGCACGTTAAAAACAAATTGAACACATGCTAGGCCTACTTTACGTACTTTCTTGGATAAGTGTAGTATCAAGTATATAGTCTAAAATATACAATAGGTCAAATTAAATCGTTCAAAGTAGAAAAGGAAAAAACCTTACTTTCACAACACCATCGTATAACCAAGCAAAACATACTCCACCCTAAAGTATTTCCATCGTCTTTAGTTACCAGCATAAAGATGGATAAACTTTCAACAAACTTCTCAATAAAAAGTTCTAAACCGACGAGGGAACGCTTTCAGGCCAAATAATAATATAAACCTCAAGCCAAAATCAATTAGGACACGGCAAACTGAAGTATTTACATACGCTTTTGATTAAGATAAGCCAATGAACATTAAAATACTCTCTAGTAACCTTAATTAATAATTCTTCCACTCAATAAAAAACACCAAGTAAATCTACCTTTTTTAATCATAATAATTATAAACCTAACTTTAATCAAATAAGTAGATAAAATCCTCTACATCATTAACCTTTGCGATACGATAGATCTCGTAAAAACAAAATTAACTAGTTAATTAATAGAGACAAAAAATAAAATACCCAAATGAGTTTTAATACCTGTTCTACAAGTTTATTTGTAAAGTTGCCCATATAATACAAACATCACAATGTTATGGTCACCTCCTTGCTCAACACAGAATACAAAGTGAAAAAATGGTTCAGTTTTGTACGTATTGTTAAGTTCATACTGTCCTAAATTAAAACAAATTCGTTTTAAATATTAAAAGCTCCCACGGAACAAAATACGTTAAATGAATGAAATGATATCCAATTGGCAAAATCATATCACAGTATCAGCCACATTATAATTATCTTGACCTTTAAGTCTAAGGACAACGGAACGTTTCGGGGTATTCGTATCATTTTCAGTGTCGTAACATACAATGTCACTAGCGCGATTGTTATTCGAGTTGTTAGTGAGGTCGTAAGAACCCGTCCCGTTGACACCCGCGCTTCTAATGACGGCGTTGACACCGTTAAGAAACACAACAGGCACATCGGGACAGAAATTATCATTGCTAGTTTTGGAAACGGCACTTTCACTGCGATCTTTAGACGAAGACATGGTGCTGCCGCGATTGGATCGTCTACCATCGGACGTGGTAGCCGTTCTATGATTACCGGACGTTCCCTAAACAAGTTCCGTTCCAGTCAGATCGGCAAGCTACGTGGTAGGGGTCGAAGGGAGGAAACGATAGGAAATAGAATGAAAAGAAAACTTACAGATCTTGAAGTGGAACTCGGAGCTACTTGTCGAACACTGCCGAGTATCTTGCGATGAAGTATATCTCTTACCTTCTTGTTCATGATTACTTGGACAACAAAGATTGCCAGACCCTGTTGTTTAACAAAAGACATACATCTGATAAATAATTTCGAAGGGTAACGCGCACCAAACCCATTAATACATCATCATGACCTTGAGAGTTCGGTGAAGGTCATGATGAAGTAAGCTCTCAGAGTGACCAAATTTATAAGACAACGCGTTCTTGGGTTCATCAGGACCGTTTTCAAACTCATACCTGAAAGGAGTTGAGTATGGTGAAAATATAAGCACCAGCTGGACCAGAATCCTTCCAAAACAGGAAACCGACCCCCCACGTTAGTCCCAACAATGGAACTAGGGTTAGAGCTCCAAAAATCCATTTTCTGGATAAAATACTTATTATTATCTTCGAAATAATCACGAATGTTGTTTTTATACCTAGCTGCGGCTTCATCTTGGTGTTCATTTTTCTTCTTCGATATGACGATTGCGGTTCTCAATGCGAATATTAAGGCTATTAAGTTAATCTAAAGAGTAATTAAGTTAATTACGAAGCCTTAGAGTATTTAGATACAAATTATTACCGTGATTATTATTAAAACAGGTGCGCCGAAACTCCAAGTCATTCCCTTCTGAACTGATAACCAACAACTGAGTGTAACGAAAAATTAGGCTTAGCTTTAGGTATGAAAGGTCAGTGGGTCTACTGATCAAAAACCTACTATGTTTCTGTACCGTAGCCTTTTGGGTTAGCGCCCGCGCTAATTGCAACTATCAGTAGAGGTAAACCTACAATTTTACGCGCAAAGTCAATTTCTCAACAGAGTAGACCTAAATGAACTAAGCCTAATTAGACCTAAAAATTTAAAACCCACCGTATCCACACAAATAATATCTTTCAGAATACGACCTTCTTGGTTGAAAGACTTTACACAAGAGGATGTAAATATAAACAGATTCAAGTAACATCCAACAAAATGCAGCTAAGAAAAAGTAGTGCAAACATCCAGCTACTACCGAACATAATGTCTTCAAATATAAAAGATAGTCAAAATTAAGTAACAATCATCCTTAATTAAACCTACTTTATTCTCGGTGCGTTCGAGACCAGTCAATAAAAATACTTCAGCTATCAGTAAGCAAAGTGACAGGTTACGATGAATCGTGTTGCGAATACACCACATTTGTCTGATGACACAAATTGGTTAAGAACTAGAATAATTTCAATTTCAAACATTATACATACCTCACAATTGTAGTTAAGAACACGCAAACAGCTAAGGCAATAATGGACACAATGCAACCGATATACGTAATGACAGTTAAGGCCCGTTTATTTGATTCCGAGATGGTGGCCAAAGCACCGTTCATATCCATAATAATGGCGAAATTAGTCAAATGGTCGCAAGCGCATGTCGTATGGGTTAAATTAGTGTCTACAATCCAACATCCGTCGACTTCCCAGTTCTTACTGTTATAGAAAGAGCGGTATGGCTAAGTTTAAGGTACACAGTTATATCAACATCGACTTACGTATTGTAATCCCAAAATGCGCAAACTGGGTTTTCGGACGAACTATTTTTATGCGCAACAGTGAATGTGACATTATTCGAAAGGGGTATTGACACAGTTTCGTTTTCAACCAAATTAATGCTCAAAACCGCGCTGTTTACTGCAGTATTTTCGGTTCGGTTTTTGAAAGAGTTATCGCCCCTCACGACCAAAACGTCTTCCATATTCCGCAAAGTTGTGAATAAGACGAAGGTATGATTGCCTCGCGTTTCTTGCAACGGTATATCATTTTCGAAACCGGAATTTAGGGTTAAGATTACCTCCCTATTTGTTGAAGGGCTTTCGGATAAAGGAAGTGACAGGTTTCCATCCGTATATCTGCCCTTTTCACTCTTGATGGCTTGCAAAAAGACGTTGTCTTTCGAAATGGTGTGGGTGGACAAAGCAGAATCGTTCATAGCCTCCATTAAAGCGAATCCTGTCAACTTGAAGACTGCCATCAAGGTTTCGGCAGCTTTAACACGTTCTTGCTATTAGTGTAAAATTTTTATTTACATGTTATCATGATTCTGATGACTCATAAAAAGCTCACCTCGGGTATGTCCGTCCATATTTCCATGTCATTCAAAAAGGAATTCATTATATCAGCTACGGAATCGGTGACATTTTCAACCATATCCAACCATTCCTCATCAGTATAATTGCCTTCCGGTTTAACCAATGAGGATGTAACGTTTTCCAGTACGTCAGCGATGGCTATGACATCACCACCCGCATTAGATTGCGACGCAGCGTCGAATAAAGTGTTGTACATTCCAGGAATGTCCGATGAGTTTAGCTTTGGAATTAAATTCTGATTAAAATTAAGTTACTTTACATTTGAGGTATACTTCTTACAGAATTAATAGCACTCCGACGTTCTTTGACATGCAACCACTTAAATCGGGTGTTTTAGGGAACCATTTAGCGCTAGTGATATCGCAAGACCATTTAGCGTTGCCTGTTGTGTCCGCGGGACATTTTTGCACCACAATTCCATTATCGCAAGTAGCGTTCCAAGTTAAGCCACGAACATAAATGGTCTCGCAACATACTGGTGCCGTTGTTGTGAGATCTATCGCAGCAGACAGCGTTGTGGTGTCCTGAACAGGTATAGTAGTTTCAAGAGCAATTGTTCTAATAACCATTTCAGTAGTTTCGACAATTGATTCAATGTCCGTGGTGGTATCGGTTGAAACGTTGATTGTTGTTGTTTCATCTTTTGGTAAAAACAAATCAGTGGAAACCTATTTCAACCTAAGTTGTCTAATAATTTTAAAACTGACCTGTATCATCCAAAAGGCAATAAAACGGCAATACGTTTTTGTCGTCGAAGATTTTCCGGAAGAATTGAAGTGTTCCACTAACATTTTGTATTTTGACTCCAGCATAAAGAGTCCTGTTGTTATAAATTCATAAAACATTTTTTCAATAAAAGACACTCGAAGCTTTAAAATAAGGGTACACGTTACTCGTTTTTGCAATTCAGGCCCAATGACCAAACTTCAATGTTTTCGTCCTCTGCAAAAAGTCCTTTGGTATCCGACACTATCCTATCCATATCAGTTCTAGTCAGGCAAGCTAATTCTCCATTTCGATTTTGACACGTCTCCCTGGCGCCTGACCACGTTTTAAGTTCGGAGAGAACTATAACCACCACAAATGAAACACTTTTAGACAAAGATCCAGTTGGAAAATGCTTCCCATAGTTTAATTTAAAATATAACTAATTATCAATTCTTACACGTTAAACTTAAATTAAGTTTGACATTATCTAAAAGATGCAAAACGCAAAAGGTTCGTTAGTAGTACAAAGAAGTTAAAAACGACGAGAACCAAAATTTTGAACAATTACCTGAATGAACACCATTGAAAAACAATAACGAAAACAAGACAACATTAGGAAGGTACCAGAATGGTGCCATTTCTTCCCAATTATCGCGACACTTTCTTAATTATTATTTTAAAAGATAGCACACGGTTATTGATAATTTATCTACGCTATTTCCAAGTTTAACGAGAATATAATAATTATCTGGTGTTAAAAGCTCGTCTCGTACTCCTTCGCGTTGTCAATTTTGAAATTTTCGTAACATTTCATGGCCATCAATAAAACAGAGCGATATGAATTTCGTTATCGAAAAACGTCCTCTCTCCAAAAATAAGTTCGCGCTTTACGAACTTTTCAAACCAACTGTCAAAGCAATCTACAGTTTCACGCACGACGATTTAGGAGTCCAGTGTTAAAAGTGCTTATCCAATCCCGAGCTAATACCGTGTACAACCAACCCATAGCCAATTTAGATAAGCCTAAAATCATAATTTTGATTGCACCGCGATAGTAGTTAATTAACCCGAAGTTAATCTGAAACGCTTCAAGTTAGGCTTAAGACCCGTTTCTCTTTGGAAAAAGTTCAATTTAGGTTTAGAACATTTACCCTACATTTTGAAAAAGTTCAGTTTAGATTTAGCAACATTTACCCTAAATTTTTAAAAGTTCAGTTTAGGTTTAGCAACATTTACCCTAAATTTTTAAAAGTTCAATTTAGGCTTAGTAAATGTTACCCAAAATTCGAAAAAAGTTCAAATTAGGCCTAGCTACTGCACCCTATATTTGAAAAAAGTTCAATTTAGGCCTAGCTACTGCACCCTATATTTGAAAAAGTTCAATTTAGGCTTAGCAACTTCTTCCTCGTGAAATGAACCATACGAATATTATTTTTCGCGCCCATTTACCCAGAATTCCGCGTAAAACATCAACGCCTCTCACTTTGGATTAACTAACTTCGGAAGTATTAGACTATATGGGTTTGTTAGTAACAGACGCTTCATGATTGCGCAGTTGATTTCTAACCCTAATTACCTTAGGGTTCCGATAATATTGATTTTTATCTTGAAATAACACATTCCGCGTAACCCTAATCAAATAAACGTATGCAAAAATCTACGTGTATCAGAGTTTAAACAATAGTATCGTACCAAAGTCTGTAGGTTCAATCGTGGTAGCATTAACCAGAACTCCATCTAATATATCTTCTACATTATCTTCACCAGGAGAGAACTCCGGTTGGGGAACCATGTCCTCCCGGGTTAATGGTACAAGATGATGACTTCCGGAACCGTACTCTTCAGAGCCACGGTACGAGTGTTGAGATATTTCAGTACTTTATAAAAACAATACTAACTAATTAGTTAACTAATATTTTCACGAATAATTCACTTACCTAGCTTGGCGAAGATTTCTTCTATCTCGTTTCTGTAATTAAAAACATCTTAATTCAATAAATAGTTGAAGAAAAAAAAAACATTAACAAACACTTACCGAATTTAGATTTAAACTTGAAACAATTATTTTAGCGTCTGCAACAAACCACCAAATTCGATCACCGTATCTAATATAATCACCAAACAAACAAGGGCATAAAAATTCCGCAAAATCATCTCGAATTTGAAAAGTAAAAGCAATGGTAAACTTTCTATGAAATGTGCTTTTTGGACTCTCGTAAAAATTTTGAAGTAGTGT